>JBBKCR010000002.1:3448652-3474166 GCA_037577295.1 Ladigesia roloffi | reverse complement strand
CACACTCACACCTTAAATCCACTTTTAAGGTAAAATTAAGGGAACAGTTTACAAATTAATGGGCACTTAATTCAAATCAAGGTGTTTGGTGCATAAATTAAGGTAGAATTAAGAATATTTTAAGTACATTGTGTTTCATAGTCTGTACAGAGTGTGAACAGGATGACATTCTTCTGTCTCATATTTGGTCTGAAATATCACTGAATTACATGTAGCAACAAAAACTTTAAGCAAATTAATATAATACACAATATAATGCTGTGTGTTGTGATTTTACAAGTGCTCAGTGCCATCCAAATTTGCAAGCATGTTTTTCAAACTACCTTCCTGCTCAATATGACATATCTGTTAGCATATCTGTTTGAAGTACACTAGAATAATATCACTTTATTATTATTATTATTGACTTAGTATTGATCTCCTTTACATGCAATTACAGAACCCTAATTATTTTATATTTTTCTTGTCTCTGTGTCTTCTTGTGTTTGCACAGTTAACATAGGCAAACATAGGATACATTTTCTGGTTCTGATTCTAAAGGTGAATAGGTTCAATGTGTGGTATGTTGCTATGGAAACTTATGCAGCATCTTAATTTTGCTCCAACCAGAATATGTTCTTAATAACCCCCCCCCCCCATTAAACACAGGATTTGGAATGTTGCCACTGCACAAATATACACACAGTACAGAGTGACTGTGATATTACCCTGCGAATAAAGGGTGCACATTCCTGACACCTGGGTTTGACTCTATGCCTGCCATTATTGTTGACCAATGCCAACTCCTCAGCAGACACAAAAATATCAGGAGGCACATCAACCTTTTTCTTATTGACTGTAAAACACAGAAACAAGCTATTAACTGAAGCCTAGACACACTACATCCATCAGAATTGGTGGAGATATTAATGCATCAACTATTTATACATGAGCCTACAACTTGAAATTATGTTTCTGTATTACATCTTTATTTGCAGCCAAGTGAGCTTCCCAGTGCTTTTGGGATCTGAAAAGTTAATACAGTTAATAACACAGGATTATATACTTATATACTATATATAATTGCATTTTGGAGGCATTCAATTAATTAATTAAGTTACACATCTATATACCACTATATTTATTTAAAGTGTTTTTATTTTCAGACAACATTTAAATCATCTAATAAATAATACTCAACTAAGAGCAGTAGAGAAACAAGCTTACATGTCTTTGTTGGCTGCTGTGATGTTGTACTTGCTTGATGATCATACATTCTTCCTCCATGAAGTTCAGAGAGCGTGCCGTTGTAAGTTAACTCTTGACAAATATTGGGCCTCATAGTACCGATTAACGCCACCTAGGACAACTTTGATTAGTCAAGTGCAAGTTCGCAATCAACCCTCGAGTAAAGGGTAAGTTAAATTTGCCCCTGGAGATCTTGAACTAACGCAGTCAAGATTAATTTAAAACCAACTGTGCTACTCTGAATTAGCTGAATTTGGATTATCTATAAAATATGAAATGTACTCACAAAACCTAAAATTGTATGGAAATGGAGAACAAAAAAAGCAAAAAAAAGACTTTACTGATCCAAAAACTTAATTGAGCATGAGAAAACCAGATACCTCATAATTAATGATAAAGAGCATATATTTGCTGTGGAATTGAAGAAAAGGTCTGTATGGAAATCCAATAGTGATTTCAATGCAAGTGCAAATAAAAAAAAGAAAAATAAAAAAAACATCAGATAAGGTCTGTAAGTTTATTTAACCTTGTTTGCTGCTTAATCTTTACTGCTCTGTGAAATAAATTGGTTGACATTATTATTTATTTTATACAGGTTTGTGGAAGATAATTGAAAATAATTTTATTAAAATGTAGCAGAAGCCAGAAGAGAGAGATTTAAAACTGGTGGAGGACCTACAAATTAAGATGCTGCGCAGCTGGATGAGTTACTGAAACTAATAATGAAGAGAGAACAAGGTTACTGGTTCATCTGGTTCTTCAACGCCTGTCTCGCCGCCATTCTGCCCTCGCACCAGCATGCTCGTAGCCTGCTTTTATCTTTATTTTAGACACAAACTATAATTGCTCAAGTTTTATTGTAACATTTTAATCTATCCTATGTGTAGTTTACATTAGCTTATATTAGTTTACATTTGTTTTCATTAGTATATCTTATAGCTTTCTATATTACCCTGTTACACAGTTTAGTTTGAACTATTCTGCAGCACACTCATTCTAACCAGCTATCCTATTAGCACCATTAGCACATTAGCCAGCTATCGCTAGTTTCTCTGCGCTTTTTGACTTTTTGACTCAATTCCTAAACACCATGTCGGATTCTTCTCTGCTTCTGAGTGAAGGTGAGGACTCACTCGGGCTGCACTAGAAGGATTTGGAACTGGAAACCGTGGAGAAGCATATCCGCAACCTCAACCCCGTGTGTTTATTTCTCCAAGTCCAGCGCACCAGAGGACTGTGTGCAGCTGCAACAGCGACAGATGCTTGACAGACGCTGGCATGGGACCTTTCTCCCGACGCCGCCACCTGCCTTTGAGTTTGTGACCCACAACCGCTTCTCTCCTCTCCTTGAGACGGTACACGACATGCTGATCACTGGAGACTCCATTGTCCGACACGTCCGTGCTACCACAGTTAAATGTAAGGTGCACACTCACTGTTTACCTGGTGCTCGTGTTTTTGATGTTGCTGCACAAGTGCCTGTGGCCCTGAGGAAGAACATTAGAGCTGTGGTTCTTCATGCTAGCACCAACGACACTGGACGGAAGCAGATGGAGACCCTGACAAAGGACTTCAGGAGCCTGGTCAAGAAGGTCCGCAGCACAGCACCCACAACATGAGTCATCATATCTGGACCACTTGCCACATGTCGGTGAGAGATCAAGAGTTTCAGTAGACAATTTGCTTTTAATGAATGGTTGCAATCTTGGTGTCAGCAACAGAGATGACCTTTAATTTATAAGTGGAATGTTTTCTGGGAGCGTCCTAGGTTCTACCGCCCCGATGGCCTGCACCCTAGCAGAGCTGGAGCTGCCGTCTTCGGACAACATCTCCAGGACTCTTCGAACCATCTGACTGGTGGTAAGTCAAACATTAGATTCCAGCCATACTCGCCACATTACAATTCATCATAATGATAGCCAAACACACATAGCTTGTCCAAAGTCAACCAACTGGATGCTAACTGCCTTGAGATGTCACCTAGGTTTCTCCCTAAACTCTTATACTGGAGATATATACTGGAGATTTCAACATCCACTTTGGAAAACAGCATTTACTTCAATTTTAGATACAGTTGGCTTCACCCAGCATGTAACAGGGCCTACTAACTGCTGTGGCCATACACTTGATCTTATCTTCACGCTTGGCATTAATGTGGTATTAACATAGATATTCTTCCCCTGTCGACGTTAATCTCAGATCACTACCTCATTACATATGATCTGATTCTCAATAATAATTTTAGCACATCCGCTCGCTTCCGTATTAACCGTTCAATTATGTCTGCCACAGCCCATTTATTGAGAATTTTACAGAAATATCAATCCCGCTTAGCACACCTTCTTGTCCAGTAGACTCCAGTAGACCTTACTGAATGCTTTGAAAATTCTCTCCGATCCACATGACTACATTGCACCTCCCTGGTATAATGATCAAACACGGGCTATAAAGCAAAAGATGCGTAGATTAGAACGCAAATGGCGAGTGACTAATTTAGAATATTTTCACATCCCCTGGAATGAGAGCCTTAGAGACTACAACAAAGCATTTACCTCGGCCCGCTCTGCCTCCTTTTCATCTCTCATAGAATATAATAAAAATAACCCCAGGTTTCTGTTCCGTGCTATCTTCAAATTAACTATAAACCAGTGAAGTGCAGAAGCACTGGTTCCTGCAAATCTCTCTAGTGAGGTACCTCTTCGCTCGACTCTATTCCTACAAGTTTGTTGAAAGATGTCCTACCAGTAATAATTGGACCTCTCCTATCAGTATTAAATTCCTCACTTAGTATTGGTTATCTACCGAAAACCTTTAAATTAGCAGTTATTAAACCACTATTATAAAGCCCCCACCTTGATCCATGTGAGCTCTCCAACTATCGACCTATCTCAAACCTTCCATTTATGTCTAAAATCTTAGAGTAAGTTGTGGCCCAACAGTTAGGTTCATTACTATATGAAAAATTTCAGTCCAGGTTCCGACCTCACCATAGCATAGAAACAGGTTTAGTTAAGACAGTGAATGATCTTTTACTCTTGGCTGACAAAGGTTTTGTCTCAATTGTTTGACAGAATTAACCACACCATACTACTGGACTGGCTAGAAAACCTTGTTGGAATCACAGGAACTGCCTTATCCTGGTTTAGATCATACCTGACTGACCGATATAAGTTTGTACGTGTTAACGGAGAATCCTGAGCATACTGAGATGAGTTAAGTGACTTAGTAATTAAAGAGTTGCAGCATCTGGGAAATGTATGTACTGTCTTCACAAATGTATTCACAAATTACATGCTCTGTGAACAAATTTACACACTGTTGGTTTGCTGACCCCATATAAGTCCCAAATGTCTTTGTGAAAGGTGCCTCATGTCAAAAGAAACATAACGTTAAAAGCACCTTTGGGTGTCAAATGGAAGTTCCAAAAGAGTAATAATCTCCACAGTATTTACTTTATACATTCAATCTCAAAAAACTAATATTTCATCAAAATAATCCAATGGCTCACTACAGTCAGCAAAAATGTGTCTAGCTGGTTTTATTCATTTATCCTCTTTGACACACTCTAAGTAATCCATGTGTCTTCTTCAACAAACATCATTAATCTAAAGTTAAATCCTCTTACAGGGAGGCTTAATTAATGCCTGAATGTTTTCCTAAACAGGTTCTAAACATCCTTCAGAAAATAGGATTAGTTTAGTCAGGCTAAATCTCAGTCTGGGAGTATTTTCTGCCATGAATATCTGAGAAAACAGATTTTTATTTATTTGCATCAAAATGCTATTTAAATCTAGAACTAGCCCCAATATCTGTCTGGGAAACTGCATATAATTACTTCTTTGTCTAAGTTTTTAGAAAAACATCCTTTTCATGTTCGTCAATGCAGAGCTGTTGTTATGTGACTGAAATGCAAAGGCTGATTTCCAATTTCAGGAGCGGCCATGGTAGGATGAATGAGAAGATACAACAAAGACCAAAGGCCACTGGCAAGGCAATAATTGTGCCTTCTTATTCATCTTGTTCCTGTTTTCAGGGAGATTAATCATGAAGGTGTCAGCTTCAATTAGCATGGCTCAAGTGATGACAAGTAACCTAGATGCTGTTCAACAGGCAGAATGGGCTGCAGAGATCTCAATTAATGGAGCAAAAAAAGAGGAGTGACAGAGGTTAGGAGGGTGAAATTTAAGTTCTAGCTTTGGGCTTATTTTCAGCCTGTATCTTTGAGGTGATTAATTAACGATGGAAATACACACCCACGTGTGTCATGGGGTTATTTATCTGTATTTTACAGTCTGGCTTCATGTTCTGTAAACTCAAATAAGTGACATTCCTTTTGGGAGTTGCTTAATAATAAAGCACTTTAATTAGGTTTTTATAGCTTACATGACACATGGTTGACATTAGTACAACACGATACACAATTAGACATGCAATGATAAGCAGTTGGGTCTGGAGTTAGGCTGTTACCAGAGATGGATGAAACATACTTTTTGTATTTAGCACCAAACCTTGACATGAATTAATTAATCTATTTAAAAAATATATTTCCTAATCCTTTATGACCAGTGTTCACATCAATGCCTATGAATTCATAGCTATTTTTGGAAGCCAAGGTCCAATGCTGATCCATGAATATTACAGCTAGACCCATCTGGCCTAAGAAACCCAACCTGCAGTTCATATCACTTAAAAAATACCTTGGTGCTGCCTTCTGAGCTCATTTGGCTGTATTTACCTAGTCATTTCTACGAGGCATTTCAAGCCAATCAAATGTATTAATAATATTTAATAATATTTATGCAACATTTACATAGTTTAAATACAATGAACAAGATGATAATATTAAACAACAATGAACAAAACCATGTAAATATAAAAAAAATATACAATTACTTGTTATAAAAGGCATTCATCCACATTATCCCATTAAAAATTGTTAGATAACTCAGTTTCAGGGTTATTTAAATAAGTGTTATTTAATAAGCATTAATTTGAGTTTAATTTGTAACAAAATGGAGCTGAACTATGGCAGACCGGCAAAACTCTACAGTCCAATACACACTAATATTTGCGAAGAGCCCACTGGGTGTTTTTACATCTCATTAGATTGAGTAGGATTTATTCTGTTGTTAGCCAAACTTGTCCAACCTAACAGATACAACAGAGCACTATCTCTGAGTGAAGCATTGATGTTCTGTTGTATTTGTTTCTGGGAAACTAAAATCATTTTTTCACCTTGATTATATATGTAGTACCCAGACTTTGTTATGAACTCAGCAAGGGATGTTTCCAATACATAAAGGCACAATATACATTTTTGCACATCCTTTTCCACATTTAACACAATGGAACAATGTGTGCGTAATAAAGCTGTGTTAATATAAAAAATAATGTTTTGTACAGTTTCTGGGTACTTTGTAGTAGTGAAGGCTTATTATACTTCAAATAATTATTTGGTTCAGTTGATTGTCAGTGCAGTCAAAATTATATAAATGGATATAAATGAAGTGACACATAACCATTGCGTGTACTGTTCTCACACAGTAATCTGCAGTTTATGTATTTAATATACTGTATAATTTATCATGCAACTCATAGGTAATAACCTGGAACCTACAACCATTGTCTTTCAACTTGAGGGCCAAAGAGGCATCCGCGCCAGAAACGCAGGCTGTTGTGAGGTTGAGAAAATGGAACATGCTGGAGGGAGCTTCAAAACCTCTTGTATGTCAAAATATATTGCATATCTTCACTGGTACAAGGAACCATGCTGTAATGTAAACAAATGGTTTTCCATTACAAATAATACAAACTGTACCTGAGCCAGATGTGATACCTTTGCAGGGCTGAGACACATTGGAAAATCAAAGTTCCGTACCAATTTAGGTACAGCACAGTTCCTCTAAGCGAGTAAAAATGATTACACAAGTTACAGCATGGAACATCGTTAAGAGAAAAGAACATTTTAATGAACTTATCACTGTATGCTTAATCTTCTTCTGCCTTAGCAGATATTGTTCAAAAGCTCTTTTATGGCTAAGATCAAACAGGTCCACCAAAACAATGTAATAGTTGTGGTTTAGTCACTTTGCCAAACTGGAAACATCCTGCTAAAGCAACCAAGGAATTTTTAATGGACTGTTCCTGTCAGGTGAAATCAATCACACAACCTGAACCCAACTGATCAGCATTTTAATTAGGATTGGCACTGAAGGAAAAAGCAGGAACTTTACTTGTGAATATACCAGGCACATCTGTTAAAGTCTCAAATAATGGTAAAGTCTCAAATAATTTGCCGACCTCAACCGCATGTGAGTAGTTACCATAACATTGTATATAGACGTTCTTATAGTACACTCAATAAAAATGTCCTGAAAACTTGCACACATTTACTTAGTCTGAAATTTGGCTTAAACCGTACTGCTGTTGCTAACAACAACAAAAGCATAATGAAGTTCCAAATGAATTAGGTTTCACTCATCAAGATTTTACATAAATGTTTTTAATAAGTTGTTGTGGATAATTTGCATATAACGAACACTTCAATCAGTTTATTATCAGTTTATTACCCCCCAGCTATCTTTGCTCTGTTATTCTGGAAAAAAATGAATAATGCAAATGTGCTGAAAAGTGTCATGTCCATAACTAAAAACTAAATAAGCACAAAATAGAGAATTTTTTTGTTCAGTTATTAGGCTCCTTTGGGGCTCAGACATGGCCTTTTTTTGTTTTACTTTTTAAGTTGACAGACTACTACAAAACAATATAAAACAAAATTGAAACACTAAAAATCTAAATTTTTGCTTGCAAATTTATCCACTTATGCTTGTAGCATTTATCCACTTATTTCATAAACTGCAAATTTATATTCTTGTTAAACACTGGAAAGTTGTTGTAGGAAAATCTATGAATGAAAATATGTAAAATAGAACAAGGTTTCTTTATACAAAGAAATAATCTGTAACAGGACATGCCTGATATTCTATTAACTGGCTGTGTGGTGATGCAAAGTCAAATTCTAGACTGCCCTTTACATTTAAATGCATTAGTTATCAGTTTCATCACTTAATAATCCTAACATATCTAATGCTCGTCTGGCGATCCATATAATAATTACATTAGGTGCCTTTTTATCAGTCATTTAAATGTGGGTATGCATAATATAACCTAGAGCTGTATGTGTCACAGATTAATGAAACCAAACAATCAACCCATGTAGTGTGGAGGATAAACCCAATTTCAGAGTCACTTGAGAAAATAGGCAATCCCTGCACTTTGATCTGAGAGTGCTCTCGCAAGATTAAAGATGAGCGATTCTCCTTCCTGAAGAAATGCGGCAACAGAGTAGACTGAGCAAAGTTTACCATGTGATGCATCTTATTTCTGGTCTCATTTGCATGTCACGTGACCTGTGTGGGTGACAGTATGATATAGGCAATTTTATAGCTGCACATTGCGATTGTGATGTCTTTCAATTGATAAAAGGGCCCAAATAATCACTGGAATTTAAAAGGTCAGTTTAGTAAATATGTCATTCTATTTACTTACACTTCCATACAGTCTATAAATGAAAAATATGCCCATCTCTACCTCAACGTATTTAAATGTATCTCCTTGTTCTGACTACAGCAGTTTAGCTCCATGGATTCAAACTGTGATTCACTAACACCTTTATTGTTTAAAAATAAGACTTACACAAAGACCTCGATTCTTTAGAATACCTAGAAGCTCACCTGCAGTTATGATTGATTACCCTGCCATAAACACTCTGGTTGGTTAGAGGGTAATTTGCATAATGCAGTTTTTTGTTGCAGAAATGATATATAGTGATAAGGTTTACCAGATGCTATATTGTGCAGCTGTAGTGTAAACCTACCCACACTTGCTGATTTTATTACCAAAATGTGATCGTGGTTTCCATTATGGATAAATAAGTGACCCCTGGCGAAAAGCAAAGTGTGTTTTAATAATGCAGTTTAACATTTCAATATGCTGCTTTGATTTTTTGATGCCTCACTGAAATCATTCTAGGCCCAATTTCTCAATAACAAACATTTAGCATGCTAAGAAGATTATTAAGCTATATCTAACCAAAGTTGTTTACTTTACTAAGTGTGTTCCCCGAACTGTCCCTTAGGAGGCTTCTTAAGACACTGCTTACGTGCAATGTTACAAGGAGCTGGCCACAGACACGGTGCTGTATAAGTTGACATCGATTGCTCAGGAAGTGTTTTTTCAGTTCATTTGCATGACAGTGTTAAGAAAGACAGCACATTCCATGCAAATTCTTCCAATAACATTTACTTGAATATGGGTTAACTTTTCAGTAGCATGTAATAGTAGAAAAATATATATTGTAATCCCCAAACTGTCGTTAATATTTTCATGTCATCTAGTGGCGGGGAAACAAACCAAGTACACAACAGGGTGTGAACTAGGTGGGGCAATCATAGTTGTTTGAAGTGAATGTCAATAAGACAACACTCTTCTCCAGTATTATATTCATATATTTTCATATGGCTCTGTGACCAGTGCCATCTTTGATTTAGCAGCACAACACGTTGTATCGCTGCCATAGTTGGTTGCTTTCGGAACACCACCATGATTATACATTTATACGGTAGCCACTTAGGGCCACATTTTTTGCCATCTGTTCAATATTAAAAGTTGTTGCCAATTTTGATGCATAAATCTAATTTGAAATAGGCTAATTAACAGTCGCTCAATTAGTTCTGATATCAAAATAAAATTCTTAAATGTGTATGGACTATATTCCATCATTGATGTAACATTAATAATGTGCCATTATTTGACTTGCATACACTGCTGATTTCTTAAGACTGCTGCTCAGTGGTGGTCACTAGCGTCTTGAGCTGAAACTACGCTAAGAGACAGCTGAAGAGTGGTCGGGACCAACCTTACGAACGTGGGATGTATGTAAGATATACTTAGTGCACGAACACTTCGGGAAACGTTCCATAACATTTAGAAAGAGGTTAAGGTAAACTTAAGAACTACTTAGCGATAAGAAACTTTCAAGAAACTGGGCCCTGGTCTTTAAATATATAGGGTCTTTAAATTTATAAATTCAATAGGTCATCTGAGCAGTGCAGCAAAAATTATGTAAAAGCCATAAACTCTGCAGTTTAACCCATTGTTATTGCTCTATTTCAAATGTTCAGTGTTAGGTGGTTACTGACACAAATGAGTAATATTTATATTGCTGTCCATTTACATATGGACACAAACTTTTCTATAGCACTCATAATCCTCTAAGCAGTAAAAAAAGACTACAGTGCTTTATTGTTTTTTCATATCTTTGCTCTCCAGTTTGCCATTTTGCTCTTGCATCCTGCTTTGCTGTTTGACAGTCAATTCATGTTTTGTCTTCAGTACAGAGCTTTTCAAATCCATGCGGCAGATTTGTGTCAAATGCGGGCAGTTCCGCCCTTTGCTTTTCAGTTCACTGATTTGGTACCTGCTGGTGATGTTCAATTTATTTCCAAAAAAAAAGTCCCACCCAGTGGCAGTTTCCTATCATCTGACCATCAAAGAAAATATTGTTGGATGGAAAACAGTAGGTATCCAAACTCGTATAGCCTCACCCGGGTGAATGGGTATCAGAAATGGCACAGGATTTGTCCATCTGCCTTAGCTTGATGTAGCTAGTAAACCATGGCTACAGATTCACATTGTAAAATAGAATTCAGAGGGTGTCTCATATGAAGTATTCCTTCTTGCTCTCATCCATGGCATCCTGTAGGGCCGGGTCACTCTGAAGGGCAGTGTCGGCCGTCTCAGCGAACTCAGTTCCCTTGGCCTCATTGGTGTGGTAGGTGCCCTTGTGCCGGTACATGTAGCGGATGATGACCAAAATCAGGCAGAGGAAGACCATGACCACCGCAGCAATAACAGCTGAGAGGGAAACAGTTTACAAGTTCATTATATTGTTAATGAACCCGTAGAAAGCACAATTGTAGTCATACAGCAAAACTTCTTATTTGGAAGTTTCCCCAGCTTGTGTTGATGCTTTGTCAGATGTCATGCTGAGCTTTGTTTGGTATTCCTATGTCACATTGAACCAAATTCTTTGTAGTTAAAAATTTGTAATACTATATTTAAAAATTGCCAACATTTATTTCAATTTAGGTCTTAGAACAAGTAGAAATAACACAAGTTCTTTGAACCCCGGAGAAATTTCAGAGCTTTTATTATCAGTTATTTTACTCACAGATTATATTTATTAAAAATGTACTCAATATTACTTTCGAACAAATACTTTTTTGACATTACGATGTCCTTTTTTAGTCAGAAATGGCCTCATCACTAATGACCTACAAAATGCCTCTTAATATAATCATAATTATAATGCGGATCACCACACCAATGTTAGATATTTAGTGAGCGACAAAGTGATCAAAATTAATTAGCTTGCATTTACGTTTATGGCATTTATCAGGCGCTTATATCCAGAGTAAATTAATCGAATGCATTTAAAGTTAAAGGACAGTCTAGAATTTGCCACTGCATTGTCACGCAACCAGTTGATAGGATTTCAGACCTGCACTGTTACAGATTATTTCATTTTGCATCTATTTATTTGACATAGAATAATCTGCAGTTTATGCAATAAATGAAGTGGTAAAAACCTGAGGTGTGCAGAAGCTTTTGGCCTTCTATCTAAATCTATCTAATTTCCCAAAGGCCTCATTACATATCTTCTTTCTTTTTACTGGGTTAAATGGGGAGTCTCCTAGGTTAAATGGGGAATTTTCATCTTCAGTGACCTTTGGCCTGCCAAAACCTTTCCAGAGGAATCTTGCACAAAATGTATAAAAAATATATATAACATAAAATAACAACAATAATAATATATGAACTATTACATCCATATATGTTCAGTCCCATATGTTCAGTGACTAATTGATCAGCAAACTTTTACTGATAAATAATGTATAACTTACCACCAATTATGGCCATAAAGAATCCATCGTATGCATTGTCTATAGATTAAAAAAGAGAAAAGACAATATTAATGAGTAATTGTTTATAAATAAATCACAAATATAAGTGCATTATATTCCCCATGTTTAAATTCAGATGTTGCTGTGTTAGGTAGTACAAATATTGTTAGTATTATGTAACAGGAAATATTGCAATCCTATGTCAAACTGACAACTTTTTTAACAGTAGTGTAATATTCTCTATTACATTAAACAATTTATTAATGCTAACCTGGGTTTGAACTGTACACTTAAGCAACTGGAATGGGGACCTTCCAGCACATACTTCTTAATTGACTTACTTGCCAAAATGCAGAAAATTATCTCATTGCACAAAAAGTGCAGCCCAAGATTATGTGTAAAGTAGCAGTAAAATAGCTGCCAATGGATTCACATCACACACAGCTTTCTAAATCCTTACGGTGGATGGTAAGAAAAAAATGAAACTGCAAATTAGATACATATGTCAGCTTCCATTTTTTGAAAATGTTTTTTAAATTAATTTTGATCTTTTTTTTTTTATTAAAATGTTCGACTATGTATATTTTTGCTTGTGGAGCACAATATACCGGTGTAAAATATATAAGATTAAATGCACTTGTATACTACTGAGGCTTTTGAATGCAGTCATGGACTCAGTCTGACAATCTGCACAGTGATCAAACAGCATTCCATTCCACCACACTAAAAACACTTATTCGTCATGTCCTCACCCCTAATGAATATTTACCTTCCCCCTACTGTTTTGTTTTAACTTGGAAAAATCTTTCATAAGGCTTTTGTTTTTACAGACAGCTGTCTCCACTCTGCCGTGCCTCATTGTCTCCATCACTGTGGGGACAAAAACCTCGTTAAAGGAGGCGATTGAAGATAATCATGAATTATTGTGCAGGGAACATCTGCCCGCCTCCACTTGACTTTCATTGAAGGACGTAATGGAGTAGAAGGCTATTGCTCTCTGAAACATGACTAATGCTTATAAAAACTCAGTTCATCCCCTTTACGTTTTTGCCAAATATAAGGATTCTGGGTTGCTCGTCCGAAACAATTAGTTTACGACTATTGGCTATAATTATTGCATATAATGAAATTATTAGCAAATTAAATGCACATAAAATTGCACATGGTAGGACTGTAGCACATACTAATAAGATATACCACATAATGATAATCTATTAGCAACCGATAAGAAAACTGCACTATATAAAACATGGTACATGGCTGCACATTATAAGATAATAATGCAGGTAATGATGCTGTTTTAAACCTAAAAAGAAACTGCACAACAAAGTAACATTGGGTTATTGCACAGATTATTATGTGGCTCTTATAAAAAGCATTTTTCAGTTGCCATTCATGTCATTCATCACTGGACTGTTGTTTCCTGGATGTTACTTGGTTGAAATCATGGCATGTTGGTGTGTGATGTCAGATTCTTCAGCCTGGTTGAAGTGGTCTACACCTAAAGATTAGCAGTTCTGTATTTGGATACTGACCACTGATGAAGATCTAGAATATGAAAAGGCTAGGTTTAAATTGTAAATGTCTTAGAGGATGATTGAATAGTTATCCCAAGCATGAACATGCACAGGGCAGGGCTAAGATTGCCCAGGGAACTGCCCGTCTGCCCTATTTGACTTAAGCTGCACCTTTCCGTGCAGGGCAGAGCTCAGTCACATACAACAGTCTCTTAACAGCTTCAAGCCTAGCGCTGATCCTTGAATGGCCAATTCCCCTGCACTAAACTGAACGGTGGTAAAGTGCGTGCATTTTTAAAAACACCACCCAAAACACCATGTAAAGAAGAGAGAAATGCAATTGGTAGTAATATTAATGTTACAGACCCATTCTGAGACTAGCTGTTTCACCATCAAGCTATTCACTTCCACTATAAACTTACAAGAAAAGTGAACGTAGTTAGTTCTGAAAACTCAGCCGTTCTGTTTCCATTTTACTGCATCACACCATGGCACTGAAACCAGTGTGGTCTGGAGGGCCCTAGTCCAGCATATTCAGTGATCTCCCTCCACAGAAACACCTGGTTGAACGTGCCAGTTAATTGTCAGGTTTAATTAAGGTGTTTTAGAAGGACTACCATCAAACTGTGCTGGACATCAGCCCCCCAGGACCGGAGTTGCCCACCCCTGCCTTAGAGCTTGTTGTACTCCTTTGGTTTATGCCAGTAATTCAATCAAAAGATACTAATTTTGTGATCTTCCTTTGTTCAGGGGCTGAGAAAGACTTGAGTATAATCATTATTCTGTGTTTATCCAGTTTTCCTGAATGTTAAATGCTAGCTCTGTTTTCTTATGGATTAATTAATACCACACACCAGTGGCCTCAGCATTTAAATACATGTACTTGTTGGAAAACACTTGATGATCAGTTCTCCAGGCTTCCTGAAGGACTTTCAAATGTCCCTCATTTTCAGTCCACTTCATGAACAATTTCAGGGGAATATTTTTTGTTTGTTAAGCCCCATAGCGACCTACGTATAAATAAAGTAAAACAAAACCACGGCTAAGTATAGGCCTAAACGAATGAAGAAACAGGAACAGATGATTCAAGATGATCAGGTTGTTGAATATTGTACTGGTCGATCTGAATGCTGAGTGGTTGGCTCCCAGGATTATTACCTGGACTTTGCAAAGCATTACCTTGACTGCTTAAGTTTTCTATTTGTATTGCAGCTTTAGTCCTGGAGAGCCAGAATTTGGGAGGTTTAAGGCAAGTTCAGTATGAAAACCATTCCAAAGCCATTTTTAGTCATCCATCAGAACAAGAAAAGTTCTTATTTTAATATGTAATTAAATTCAGAACTTATAAAGTGATCGGATTTTCCTGCAATTTGTTGGGTATTGAAACTGAGAAAATAATAAAGGGTTTTTGTTTCAGGCAGAATTAAAGTCCACTTTCAAGACATTTTCATATTTTTAACAATTATATTCATTGTTGAGACTAGGTTTACTTTCCTGGTGTTGTAAGCCTGACAATACTTTAAAGCAACTGTAAGAGAGCAATGGCAAAACTTAGTGATAAAACCACAATATATATGCAGATTAAGGTTATCTTTATTGCTGTATTTGAAGGGAATGTTGCGTGACTGTTTTTTATGTGACTGTAAAAAGTAAAAAATGACTTGCATATGTTTTGGGTTATCTGCTTTATCCTTTTTCTTAAGAAATGCTTCCATGAGTCTTCTTTTTAATGTTGAAATGAGTTTAATTTTTGCTGAGGGTCCTTTCTGGTTGGAGTAAATATTCTTCTCATATCTGTGCTGGGATTTCTGTTTACTTCCCATAGTTCAAAGACCTGCACATCTGGTAGACTGGAGATGTGAAAATGCCCCTACATGTTTGTGTGTATGAAATGAATCTGTGGGTGCCATGGGATGGACTTGCAACCTGTCCAAGATGTTACATTTCCTTTTGCCCTGGAACCTCTGGGATAGTCTCCAACACCCAGAGCTCATGAAGAGAGGTAAAAAATTATTCTCCACATAATAAAAGAAGGTATGTAGAGTTGAGATGATAGTTCATCTGCATATGCATTACCTGTCAATAGATTTGTACATCACAGGTATTTATCACTTATCTATTTATTTCATAAATTGCAGATTTTTATTCTTGTTAAACATTGGAAAGTGGTTGGGTGAGCTATAAATGAAAAGATCTGCTGTGTTTGGTCTCCAGGTTCTTGTTAAAGTGAATGATACTCCAACAGGAGTCACTTAAAATGTGATACAAACGCAAAACCAACAATGACTCTCTTGACCTGAGGAGGCAGATACACAGCATGAGACTTGTGGATTTGCTGTTTCACAAGCTTTTTGACCTTCACAAGGCAAATGGGTTCTTTGACTAGAACATTTTTGTGGCAGATGATGTGTTGATGTGTTGCGAGACAAAGTAAAGACAAAAAGCTCACTTTGTGATTTGGATGAAAAATGTTCAATTTTTGCATTGTACAAAAAGATGTGTGGAAGTGCACTGTCTCACTCAAAGGGATTGTGCAGGTTTTGCCGGGCCTTTGTAGTTACTTAATCACTTCATAAACATGTCATTTTAATGAAGAGAGGAAACTGGAAACTTCAGCAAACTGCAAAACTATTGTTTGTTACTGCATTCCTGGTCAACTTTTTAAAACATTGTGCTTGCACTAACTTGCCACTAGCTCATTCTGCGATATGGGATCACTGAGCACTTAAAACTGTAGCCCATCTGTTGTTGCACATATAATCAGCCCACCTCTGTCCCATTTCAGGAAAGCTATTGACCAGCTATTAATTGGATAGTGGACTTCTGGACCCTGTTCACAGTTGGCATTAATGTCATCATCGTGATCCAGTTTTGGATTATGATATGATAGTATCATGTGTAGTATATTATAGAGCAGTGTAGTTTAGTAAAGTGTAGTTTAGTGCAGGATGGTGTGATGTAGCGTAGTGCAGTGAATTATAGTGTAGCGTGTATAGTAGGGCATTAAAAGCAAATCCGACTAATCAACTTCAGAGGCACAAGTCTACTAGTCATGTGCTTTGTGTGCACGCTTGTGTACATAATGCAATCTCTGCCTCTGATTGGCTGATGCTGACATGCGTTTCGTGACTTAACCAATTATTATAGTCCCTAACCAGGGTGGAACTGTTGGCGTGACAGGAATAAAAAAACATAACAAGATGAGAGACACAGCAGAAGAGGAGACAGACACACATCACATGTGGAGAAATACTACACTCTAGACACACAAGTCAGTGTTAAAGTACAATAACAGTACCGGTGTTCTCCACAGCATCTGAAACATCATCCGCTAGCTGACATGGCTAAGGCTAATGTTGTAGAGAATCATCCAATCCAGAGGATGCGGAGTAACTGATGCAGCTCAGATTGCTCCCTCTTTATGTTGTATACTAATATTTACCAAAAAATTCAAGGTATCAGTGTCTGTTTTGTTTTGATTAATTGTCATGTTGACTGTTAATGTTACATGGAACGTTATTTAAAGTTACTCAAACTCTGCTGTGTCTGTGTGACATCATCAAATGATTAGACTACAAATCTGAGGGTATTGCCCTAGTTTATAGTATATTAAACTATACTACAATGTGGTAGCTTTGTATAGTATAGTATAATATAGTAAAGTGTAAGTATATATCACTACCCCCCCCCGCCCATCTCTGAAATTACATTTGCGTTTCGGCATGTTACACAGCTCTTGCAGCGCAGCTTGTTTGTTTAGTTTTGACGATTGAGTCAGACAGGGACCTTGGAATAATGCCGGTGCTGACTACTGCAGTGCACCCCGGAGGTCGTATCCTTTGGAGGTCGCATCCTCTGTAGGATGCGTATGCGAATTTTCCTCAAGCCTGGAATCAAACGAGATGGTCTTCGTAGGACGGACGGAAAAGGAAACAGGAAGTATCACGTTGCTATGCCAACAGACAACAGCGTAGTTGCGCTCTCACACTAGTTTAAAAAAATGGTACAATTATTTCAAAATTTCGAAGGCATTCGAAGGTCGCATTTGGAGTGTCCTACTCGCTTTTCTGAGACGCCTCTATGACGTATGCAGCCTTCGAATGCAGCGTCCGGAGGGCGCATCCTTCGAAATGAGACACAGCTTATGTATAGCCTACATATTAAAAATCCCGCGCTAGAGCGGCTACCAGCGGCTGATTGGCTAGTTTTGTTTTGGCCTAGAACTACCGTGATCTGACTATGTCTATCACCATGGTAACGCGTACTCACTCTCAACTTGTCATAGCAAAGATCCTTCATTTTACTATCACTGACCGCAGCAATCATCTTTAATTATAATCACACATCATGTACGTTATTTTCACAATTTTCCAGCATTAATTTTGGGGAGGCTTAGCCTCCCCAAGCCTCCATTACATGCCGCCCATGGTAGTATAGTATAGTAATTTGTATAAGAAATGTATTTTAAACATTAATTCCAAACTGTTTAAAATTACAGAGGACATAATCAAGGTATGGACGATTTGTTTAACAGAGACAACTGAAGGGCAGGTGAAACAAAGATATGGGTTCAAATAAAGCCTGGCGAGGTGGGAATATTTCTACTCAAGGATTTTCCTTTTGATGTTTGGAGGCCTATGTTTTGGTACATCATCAAACTGTCTGAGCGTAATATTCTATTTTAAAACATTGGAAAGAAAATTGCATGAATATATGACACATAGTAAACCATGAGAATTCATTCTTTATTTGTGTGGTAATATAAGTCCAGTATTAATCAGTCAATAAATAAAACACAAATATGAACTGCAGTTTAATGTTATATTTTAACATACAGAAATTGTGCAGATATTGCATAAGCAGTGAAGTGGAAAACATGAATCAAAAACTGAATGCAATTATGTGTGCTTTGTGTGTGCAAATGATCAACAGCAGTTGAAATTAAATAAATATACTGTCAATCTGTAAAAAAGTACTACTGCAGTACTACTTTGTTTTGTTGACAAGAATTCAACCTTTATATTTACTATATAGGTTACATAAAGGTTGCACGTTAAATTTGTATACAAACGTACAAATACAGGACATGTTTAAATGGCAAGGCCTCAGTACAGACACCAAAGTAGGAGTTGCTTAACTTCAACTTTGTTTGCATGTATCAGACAAAGCAGTGTTGCTAGACTCCCCAAAATATACAGCCAAGAGACATAGTTTCTATTAAAATGGCCAATTTATAGGGAGTTCTGCTAGTCATGAGGTACATCAAACAAAGATTTAAGAGGCAAAGAGTAGTGAACTATAAATAAAAACAAAAACATTTTGTTTACACTTTGTATTTTCATAAACATTTTTGTAAAAACTACATGTGTGAGGGAGATTTCAGAGGCATTAAACACTTCAGTCATCAAGTTTCATCTGTGAACAATTCTGGCTGTGTAAGTTCCTCTAGAATGACCCATTTCACACCAAATTACAATATTTATATTGTAATTATGCAGAAATGTTAAACATTCCCCTTTTTAAATAGCACTATATTTTTTTAAATCTACAAAAGTAAGGATTTTTTTACACGAAACTGTAGCAAAAAAGCTAAAAATTGTTTCATAACAATCTTTATGTGTACTAGAAATAGGCTGTCATTAACTTATATTTTTTATAATATATGCAGTTGTTGTGTGTTGTACCACTATTTAAATTTCAAAATATTCTGTACACACTGAGGCCTTGTCCACACATACATGCATATTTCTGAAAATTTCGATTTTCCATTTTAGTTTTTTTAAGAAGTCTACATAAGCGTGTGCATCCACATGCAATCGCAAAAAACCCTGTCAAAAGCACGCTGAGGCCACTGATCTGACTAGGTCTCGTCCAAAACCGGTGATGACATTGGGTGCGGGCCCTGGGCAGAGGTGCATTTAGTAAAAAAAATAATCTGTCAGATGATTTTTCTTTTTGCTTTAATCCATGGGTTCAGAGCAGTATTTCTAGGTTGGGCATTGTACATCAAAATCTAATGTAAACACAGCATAATCTGAAGTCACAATATGAAGCGAATTTTTAAAAATATTCAGCTTTTTTGTCCACGTGTAAATGCAGAAAAAAAGTTTTCAAAGTTGCCACTTTGGCAGCTTGTCAAAAACCTTCATTTTCACTGACCAAAAACACAGTTTTCGTGTGGACCAAAGGCCAAAACACATAGAAAACCTCAGTTTTAGGAAATACCCATGTACATGTGGACATGGCCTGAGATTTTCTATATTTACTTGTTACTCAATATTTTTTAAACATGCATTCAACAATCTTGGCTACCAAATACATTTACAATTCACCAGAATTTGGCAAGTAACTGTCATGTGTTTTATTAATCATTACTGACTGCCTAAAATCCACCTAATGTTATTAATTTGTGGACCGCTGGACACGTTTTAGATGTCATAATGGGCTATTACATAATCAAACATTTAACTGATTTTATTAGACATATTTTCATTTATAATTTTTCACTCAACAGCTTTCCATAGCCTAATTAAAAGAAAAATCTGCAGTTCATGAAATATATTAATATGGGATATGCATAAACTTTTGACTGGTAATGTGTGTAATAAGAATATGTATATTCCTAACTGTGAAATCTTCTCTATGATCCTTTATTCTCCAAGACTGCACTTGAAATTACATTTTCAGGGGTCAATTTAGGGCTTAATACTTCTTTAAAACGGTCTTTTGTTGCCTCTGGGTACCCAGGAAAGCGTGGGTGCTCTCTGAAAGGCCCAAAGCCCTGCAAAATTTGCAGAGCAAACACCAGAGAGCCTGTCTGGCCTGGAGGCATACCCTCATTAGCCTCGTTAGTGAGATCCGCTAGCTGCCGTGACACAGAGGAGGACATCTGTGCTGCCTGGTTGGATCAGAAGAACTGGGATTTTTTTCTCTGCTGCTCTGGAACCCATAGTGTCTGAATTTACCGCACATCTGGCGCCAAAGGTGTCAGGATGCCAGGGAACATTCGAGCCACAGGCTCTCTGTTCCTCTCTGTTTAACTTTCAGCCACCACACACACACAAACCTGAGGGAAGAGCCAACCCAAGAGCAACGCTCGATGCTAATCTCGCTTTTTGAAGTACGTTGGTAACTATCGCCCGATAGGGAGGAGCAGTAGTTCTGGGAGCCAATAATGAATTCCAGCTCTCTTCACTATTTGGGGTGGGGGGGCAAACAGCGTTCATATTTGTTTGAATTAATGCTAATTTCCCTGTTACCTTGCTGTGTGGTTTCTATTACTTCAAATGTCATGTGACTCTCTCCAGCTGCCTGTTTAACCAGTTGTGCAGCTGAAAATAGATATCCAGAAAGTGCATTAACCCAAAATTCAGGCTTTTGCTACATAGGCTCCTATCCTTGACAATGTTAGTCAGGAAATCATGTATCTTGACCCCATTCATTGTTGTACCACCATTCTTATCACAGGTTCATTTTTTATGTGGGTAGGCTCCATTAAATTACAGAAAGAAGACCTGCAGGACTCCATCGAGTAAACTATTATGGTCAAGGACACAAATGTGGGCTTGTGAAGGACGTTTCCAATGTGGGGGCTAAACCCATTGGACCAGTGGTATCATAGTAATGCACCACGTGATATATTCTGCACAAAGCCTGCATTATTCAACCTCATTATTAAATTGCAACCACATTAACATTTCCAAATGTGGGACCTACATGTGGGACTAATAAGTTTTTTGTTTTCGTATTTTATGCTTTTCTTGGGAGGGACTACTATCAAGATCCCTTTTTGCATTGTCATGGGCATAAAAAGAATAGACACACTGACTGCTCAAAAAGTCTTTAGTGCTTTCATTGGTTAAGTGTCATTAGCACAGCAGTATTATGGTGACAGAGTGGCAGCTTTAAAATTTTAGTAAAATATGTCACGTCCCAAATGATATACTCTGACAGAATAGAAAAGTGATCTTTGCAAACAAAGGGGTTTTGTATCCACAAGGTGACTCCTAACCGTGTGCTCCATTGAAAGATATTAGCGTTATTCTTACACTTTCGCATAATACACTCAGTGTAATCATTTCATTAGTATGCTATCGATTTTGCACTCATATTGTCCCTACAATATCACTTGGCTGAGAATATGGTATATTAGTGCAGAAATTACAGCAATTTTTTATCATCTATGATCTGCTTTTGTGGCATCTCCTTTCCTGCGAAGTAGTTATTGTGCTGCTAGATTTTGGCTGTCTGAGCACTGATAGGCGCCTGAAGTCCTTGGGCAAGGTACAGAGAGATGAAATGTCAGGAGAGGGTGTTATATTTCATGTTGAGACGGCTGGCCAGTGAATTAAGCATGCTTCTGACCTCTGTCAGCTGGGCACTCAGCTGTGGCCCATCACCTGCGTTAAACTGAGGGTGAAAACAGCCACTAAACGCCTCGCTAAACTTCACTCGCTTGCTTTTACTCTCGCTTGCTCTTCTAGGCCTATCATTTATTATTTAACATGCTAAGGATGCCTCAGAAAGCACTCTGAAAGAGAATGGAGAGATGCAAGTGCATACAGAAAACAACATGCCGTCGAAACAACCTCTGGAACTTTTATGTTGTTATGATACACTGACGATTTGTCATGTGGAAAATTAGACAATTATTATGGATCTTCTGTTCCTGTCTTTATAATTTGTAACTTTGCAATTTGTTAACATTCCAATGCTCTGTTACATGGCAAATGTATTTGCAGGGCTGCCAATGCATACGCATCTGACTGTCTTTACAAGCTCTCACGCCACACCTCCGATTTCTCACGCTGAAAATATATCCTCAATCCTCGGCAAAAGAAGAAATGTATCCCCCCCGCTCAATGCTCGAGATGTAAGGCAGCACCCACCACTCACTTCATTAGCGGTTTGAACAGCACTAGAGAAATGAATTACAAAGCTGAACCAGCCATAAAGTTATAACAAATTGACTGGATGTTTAGAGCTAAAATCTGTCAACCAAATCTGTTATTGTATGTCATACTGAACATTATCATTTCTTTCATTAACTTTTTAAACTGCACCCTCCAGAGCCTCAAACATTTATCTTACTTATAAGTTATAATGTGCTTCAAGTATTCGTGTTTGTTTTAGTGTATTAATCAAGACTGTTTAATTTTGTACCTCTAGGAGCTTAATTATATATTGGCAACTGTTGTGTTCATTTGTTAGCAAATCAGATTTTTCTTGACACTTGCAGTAAAATGCATTGCAAAATGATTTGAAACGATGGGTTGAGGGTCCCTAATTGCCAACAAGTGTTACTTACAGCTGACTGGCAAATGTGTGATGAAATGGCATGTTGTTGTCAGTGTACGAGGTCATCTGACAGTGCCCTTGTGTTGCTGCCTTAAATAGAACACACTAAACCCACGCAGCAACCTCACACCCCACTCAACTGCAAGCAGAGCAGAATCTCACTGAACAGCAAGAGAAGGTTCTTGACAGTCTGACTAGATAAAGCCATTGCTAATGACTATAATGAATATAGATGATAGGCTTTGGGGGGTTGGAAGCAGGGCTCAGATTCTAACAAATCTCTAACCATTTACAAAAATGTTTAGGCACAGTTAATCATCATATTTTAATTAGATATATGGTTCATTGCCACACCACAGCTTGGCTCTTCAAAGACAAAGAAAGGGGTCCTCCTGCTTTTGTTTTGTAGAGAAATGGGACAGAGAAATGCTGCATTTTGACAATTTGAAAGCAGCTTTAATCAATCTTCCTTGAGAATAAAAAAAAAGAATATGCTAAATGTTTTGTGGTGCCAATTACATTAGGTCCATGTAAAGCTATCCTGAAGAAATAGTATTAAGGAACTGTCGTTTTTCTACAGTTGCTTTGAGAAGACCTTTTTCAGGAGTGGCCAGACAATGGCCTTTTATGAAACTGTGTAAACGTCCAGTGTAAATTCAGTTAATGGTTTTCTTTGAGCTGAAGCTGCTATATAACTTTATGCTACAGTGGTTTAAAAAGCCTCCCCCACCTCTCACTCCCCAACCAAACAACCAATTTTACTATCGCCATTTTCTATCAAACCTGGCAGAAATAACCCATGTATTTTTTGCAGCTGCCAATGTGGCTGCAGAAACAATTCTATCAGAAAATGTATGCTTGAGGGAGCTTTTGTTAAGGGCATAAGACATTGGCTAGACTATCCATGCTTTAAGTCAGGTTTGGTGTAGCCATTTTAACACTGTTGCACAATATGTTGAGCATGTGCTGCCATGGCAACGTTGGTTTCAGTGTTGGAGGACAGGAGTGGCCACTGGAAAAGCTAGATTCCGGGGGCCCCTGAAGCAGTTTTTGTTGTGTGTTCGAAGAAGTGCTTTGGATTATTATAATGATTTTGTTATTATTATACCGGGGCGTTATTTATCTAACATGCCCAGGTATCTGCATGAAGTGTGCGTACTATCATTTCTGCGCAAAATATGGAACTTGTACTTATGCTTAGAAATGTACGTAAATATACGCAAACCTCTGGTCACATATACGCATAACACCCAGTGCTAGATATTGCATGTTCGAACCTCGCAACAATGTGACCATCTGTTTTGAATGTAATTTAATTTATAATACTAAATTTATTAATAAGCAACATTAGCATAAGTGATGCATATATAAGAGCATACATGAGATGTGTGTTCCAAAAGTTACATGCTCATCTTGCACTTCTTAAAGATTTAGCAAACCACGAAGGGAGTGAGTATTCAGAGAGTGCACTCTTTGCCGAAAGTACAAAATGGCTTCTGAGTAGGTAATTCTTTTCAAAACAGGTATTGCTCAATATGTTTCATGAATTGGGGCATATGCTAAAGCGCAAAACAAAACACTCAAAAGCCTTACTTGTTCATGTCCAAGTAGCCTATTCTCCACCCTAGGATTTTTGGCTACGTACACATGCCAGCGTGAGATTGGCGATAGATCAGGCATTTATCAGCCATCTATGAGCAAGATTTGGCCAGTAGTGTTGCATGCAATAATCTCCCTGGTCCCAGATTATATTCCACAACAAGTCCAGCACAAATGGAAGTTAAGCAGAGATTTCATGCCATTTCCTAATGTTATAGTGTCTAAGGAGCAGTAGACTTCACCCACACAGCGAGAAAAGCACCATCTCATAACAAATATAATTATGTGAATAGGAAGGTGTTTGCTCTGTACTACGATGACCTCTGGACCAAGTGGAGGTGGTGAATGAGAGGAGAAGGGTGGAAAAGCTGTCATCCATTTTGGGCAACACCCCCTCCCCCCATGCAGGAGACTCTGATAGCACTGAGCAGCTCCTTCAGTGGCAGACTGTGGCACCCACGATGTGGGACAGAGAGATTCCACAAGCCTTTTCTGCCAACTGCTGTCAGATTGTACAACAAAGCCTTTGCAGGTGACCACACATGTGCAGACAGCCACACACACTCATCCAATACATAGGGTATCTTACACTAAATTATCATATATCATTTTTTCTGTTTCCATATGTGCAATGTTTGGATGAAGCTACTACTGCTGGCCAGAATGTGCAATTTAATATATGCACAATAAATGTTCAATTTATCCAGCACATTTTTAATTTCTAATTCTTCTAATATTATTCTATACTTATCTGTGATACCACACAGTGTATTTTATACCAAAAACTTTTGTCTATAATGTTGTCTACGTACAGTTTACACACACACACACACACACAAACACACACACACACACACACACACACACACACACACATATATATATATATATATATATATATATATATATA
>JBBKCR010000002.1:3415822-3445373 GCA_037577295.1 Ladigesia roloffi | reverse complement strand
CACACACACACACACACACACACACACACACACACACACACACACACACACACACACACACACACACACAAATGTCTCCAGATACCAAAATGAATCAGAGCATATGCATCACACCACAGAGCTATTTGTTGCCATCCTCAATCCCAGGGTAATTAATTTATCAAGCCTAGAGAAGGCTCTGATCAATGCATGCCTAAATTTAGTGGATGGCAAACTTTGTTCGGGGGTACTTAGTGTGTGATATTTATAGCAGTGGCCCTACATGCCGTCTGCATGTTGATGCACAGAGTGTTTGTTTGATGTTTGTTCCAGACACAAAATTTAACATCTTAAACCTTAGAACTCAATAAACCCTCCACAGAAACAATCCCAAAGTTTTAGGCTGGTACTTGATAATATCAACTGACTTTTTAACCCTTAGGGCATTGTATACAAATCAATGAAATGTGATTTCAATAAATAAAAATGGTATGTAGATTGCTATTAGGACCCTCTGCCTTCGTGGATGTTGCACTAGAAAACTTAAACACTCCTGCTATACTGCTACAAAATGTAATTTTATCCATGCAGAAGTAAGGATATCAATGACAGAACTGGATGTTGGCATGTTCATTTCAAAAGATTTGATAGTACCATTTCTCTCCATTTTTATTTAGTGTGCCACAATGTTCATATCATTATTATCCCTGATTCCAGCAACCTGAGGAAATTAATAGACAATAAAAGGCAGTTAATCACAGGAAGATCCCTGATGGGCATGTGAATACTCCCCTTGCACCTCATCCAAAGTTAATTACCTGCTGTGTTTTTCTCCATTCAGTGGCCACTGACACACATGTAATTAGATTAAGATATTCAGTAGAGATAAGATTAATCACTGTAATCAGTGACAGATATATTGAGAAGTGCATGGTTGCACCATATTATGCAAGCCCATGACAATCAGCGATAATGATACCGTCGCCTTCTCAAGGAGGATGACCTGAGGTTATTTGCATAAAACTTCTCACACTGGAAATTGAAGCTGTAGTCTCTCTCTCTCTCTCTCTCTCTCTCTCCCTCTCTCTCTCCGTGTATGTGTCTCTCTGTCTCTGTCTCTCTCTCTCTCTCTCTCCCTCTCTCTCTCTCTCCGTGTATGTGTCTCTCTGTCTCTCTGTCTCTCTCTCTCTCTCTTCCATTGTACTGATGTACAGCAATTGCAAACTATTCACAACCCCCTTTATAAGTCAGGGTCAAAACAACTCATTGATATACAGTAAACCTCCACTTTATTGTGGTTCAGCAGTCACAGTTTCAATTCAATGCAGATTTTTTTCTGAGAACTGAACTATCCTTTGCACTGCAGATATCCTTTGCATCTGCCATACCCCTCATCCTCGGGCTGGGTTGCTAAGCACCATGGCCAAACAAAACAATGCAGCACAAGGATGAGTGGGCTTTTCCTGTGGCAATATATGTATTTTGATATATTTATAAGAAAAATATAATTAACTAATTTTGTAACATAAATATGAACATAAATTCAGCTAAATTTCCATATTAAAATGTAACTAACTTTTGTGGTACTGTCCAGAGAACAGAAAGAAAGTGCATCTTGGTATGGTGAAATAACACTTCAGTGGCAGGAAGTTTGAAAGTGGCCAATCCAAGAACGCGATTTAATTCTCCTTGATGTTGATTGGCAGCTGCCCTTTGACACACCTGCAGTCCAGAATTTCTGAATGTTCTCATGTTTCTTGTTTTGTTCTTCTTAAAGTCCTGTATTTTTATTACTGTAAATTAAATGAAATCATTACTGTATTTATCCTGCTTATTGAAAAGAAAATGAAAATCAAGGGCAAGGAGCCATAAGGGGGAATAGGAGCAATTCTATGGGGGCCCTAGCCCCCCCTGGCCCCCATGTAGAACCGCCTATGCTTACATGTGGAAGCATTAAGCATCTTTTGAACTCCATCCTGCTGGACCTGAGTCCCATAGTGAGTGTTGTCCTCTTGCAGCAATTCTATACAGTTTTGGGGAGTGTCAGAATACAGCGTAGTTATGATTGGAAGGTAGTTGTGTGTCATAGTGTCTGATTTGCAGTAGGTTTGGAAAACATTGGAAAACAGTGTAGAAAACCCATTGCTTAAATAGAAAAAGAAGCCAAAACTCAGGACAGTGGCTCCAGTGTTGCAAGTGCTTCCGGAGCTTATCCTCTGTTTTGGGTGGGGCCTTGGGGAAAATCCCGTATTTTCAATGTTGAAAATTGGCAGGTGGGGCCAAAGTGGTTAAAGTAGATAGGAAAATGCTTAAAGTAGATAGGAGCAACACACTTTATAAGCAACAGTCTGCAGTATTCCGCCTGCTGTAAAACGAGTTTAGGCTATTTGTAAACGTAGGTTATATAAATAGTTTGTAAAGCCATATTTTACAGGACATAGGCACTTCAATTTGCATCACTTGCGCACATGAATTTGTTTTGGTCTTGCCTGCATGGATGCACTTCTGTTAAAGGAAGGCACAAATGTGTCAGACATTGACAAAACAGTAAAGAATAATTGGAGATGAGCTTGGCAACATAAAATGGGAGATAATGGCAAGCCATTAAGTTCATGGTGCAAAAAGATGGCAATGGCAGGTGTGTGCTTTTGTGTGGTATCTCAACCAGGGGCTTAGGGGGTAATGGATAACACAGCATTAAAAATTGTATGCATGGCCAAAGTGGGATGGGCCCATGACATGAAAAATTTGTTTTTAAAAAATCAATAAAAGTTTCAGTCAGATTATTTTTTTTTGCTTTAATTCATGAATAAGTGTTTGAATATTCCAGTGGTGGCATTTGGATTACTGGTGAGTAAGTGTTGCATCATACCACATAGACTTTATCTATGGCAAGGCCATTCCTCCGAGCTCAAGTCCAAAAGATGTGATATAAGAGGCAAAGAAGCCAACAAACACTCTGGAAAATCCTCAGATAGTGGAGAGAGCTCTGCATTCACCTGCCCTGTACAGGAAGTTGGTACATCAATGTTTTCTTAGCTGTGCTCACCAGCCGCTGAAGGGACTTTTGGTCAGTGATGTTGCAAGAAGTGATGTAGCTACAGAGGATGCTCTTGATGGTTCCACAGAACAATCTGTTGAGGATGGGAGAGAGAAGATCTTACGCAGATTCCTCAGAAAGTGGAGGCAGGTCAGGGCAGTGGTGTGAAGTTTCCAGCTGAGGTTGTCCATTACCTGCACACTGCTGACTTTCTCAACAGCAGAGTTGTTTGTGTACAGTGGGGCATACAGGGTAGAGATCCTCAGAAAGTCGATGACCATCTCCTTTGTCTTGTCGATTTTAAAGGTTTTTAGTTAGATGAGACAAAATTCGAGCCTTTTGGTCAAAAAGTATTTCCTCGCCTCTGTCGCCTTCGGCTTACTCACTAGGGGCTCGGACCTGGACTCTGTAAAGATGCTTTGTGACAACCTTGTTGTAAAAAGCGCTATAGAAATAAAATTGAATTGAATTGAATTGATAAAAAAAAAATGCATTGTAAACATTGTTTTAGAGACAGACAGCATTGGTCACAAGTGCATTTATAATTTTATTTTAGGAGATTGTTCGTGGTTCATTTTACCCAGAATATTGCTTATTAAAGATTGAAAAGCTCCAGCAGTTACTGTAATTTGAGCCTTTAATTTACTATTTTAAGTAGATTAAAAGAAGCTACACCTCATTGAGAGTGTGAGGGGAAAAGAGCAACAAGGAATGGGAAACATTCTGATGAGCAGCAGAGGAGAAGGTACAAACCATAGACCCTGTCCACTGTATTCCCGTCCATGGATACTGAACCTTTAACAGTGGGAACACACTCTTACTATCTTACATTGGGTTTAAGCACTCTCTGGACATACACATGACAGGTCAAAGTATTTCCTATATAGACTCCGATCTTTTAGAGCATGCAACATCATGCTGCAAATGTTTTATGACTCTGTAGTGGCTAGTACAGTTCTTTATGCTGTGGTGTCCTGGGGTGGTTGTATAAGAGTGGCAGACATGCAGAGGCTTGACACACTGGTCAGGAAAGCTGGTTACTGGACAACACGGAAATTGCAGCTGAAATGAGAACATTGTCTAGATTTAAGGCCATCTAGGCAACGCTGATCACCAACTCCACAGTGTGGCAACCAACTGAGAAAGGGTGTCAGCCATAGGTTCTCCAGCTCCAATGAACGCTACAGAAAATTCTTCCTTCCCACCGCCATCCGACTTTACAACTCCTCCCTCTGATTAATAGAGTAGAACACAGTATAATATGGAATATCAACAGCCTGCACAGATTAGAAAATCTAGATTTCAAAATCAGAAACTTCATCTGACAGAATATTCCATGGTAAATCTTCTCAACATGAAATTAATAAAATTATGTATCATGTCTGTGCATGGATAAAAAAAAGCCCACTGAGTATTTCTAGTGCTGCAGCTAACATATTTAACACAGGATTTCAGTTTAAGCACATAACATTGTGATTACGCAAGTATTTCTGTGTTAAAGTATGCATATCCAAACCAAACATATCCTGATTCATCTGCTTCCCATTTCCTATGCATTTTGAACAAGATTGGCGCATGATTTCCATATTATAGCTGATTCTTTTACTTTCTTTTAACTCATTAGGATATCATTATTTAAATGACATAATTTCTATAGGAAACCTTGAAATCTTTAGGCAAAACCTTCATAGTGTCAGTGAAAGTTCTAAATCTCTTTATTTCTGTTTCAGGTTGAATTAAGTGTGTGGGGGGAAAAAAAGAAAAAAGTCCTGTATCCTTGTGGAGGTTTATAGAGACTGTATACCAATACCCCACTACCACTAAAAATGATGCAACATTAAGGGACTATTCACTATGGGCGAATGAATGAATATCAGCATGTGAGTATAATTAAGTAAATGAGTAAATTTTATAGGGGTTACAGTGCAATAACTGACTACAAACTACCATTTTTTTCACTCAACTGTGTTCCTTATAGTATTTATATCAAGCATTTCCGTACATAGCACAGGGTATTCATATAGAGCTTTTTTTATAATTATTTGACCCCTCGCTGATTTTGTATATTTGTCCAATGACAAAAAAATGGAAGTCTCAGAACAGTATCATGGTAATGGTTTATTTTAACAGTGACATATAGCACATCTAAAGGAAAATGAAAAGAAAATAACTTTAAATAAAAGATAGAAACTGATTTGCATTTCATTGAGTGAAATAAAAACCCCTACCAACCATTAAGAGTTCTGGCTCCCACAGAGTGGTTAGACACTCCTATTCATTTAGTCACCCAAGATCAAAACAAACTGATATAATAACTGATATATTTATTTCGGTTGCGTATAAGGAAACACATTACTCCCTTCATAAATAAATACCCAAAAGTCTTACTGATTCCTTTCCACCGAGCAGCAACTCTAAGCCTAAGAGTATGCCAAGTACACAATATTTGCAATATAGAGTTGACAGTATGCATGATATATTTCTTGCCATCCATTCTATCAAAAAAATGTGAGTAATAAAATAAAACTTTCATTAGGATCCATAGGCTGCTAGAATAGGACAGAGCAGTCTGGAGGGGGTGCAAGTTGAATTTAAGATATGGAAAAATGCCCATGGACACGGCAGTCTGATCGATGTTGAAACCAGTGTACACCATGACTTTAATGTTGTTTTTAATCTAGCCCAACACAACATAGCAGTGAGGGACAGTCTTAAAGGAGATATATTATGAAAAACTCACTTTGGTCATAACAGGTCTACACAAAACATATTCATGAAATTCTTTGACTAAAATCATTCTCACATAAAGATTTCTTACAAGCTTTATTATTGACAGTTTCAGTCCCTATCCAAATTAGTTGTTTAAGGGCTTGGTCCATGGGCGTCCTCGACATTCAGCCAGAAGGGGACGTTTCCCCTTCACATTTCATCATGATTCGTTTGGACCCCCCCACATTTAACATAAATAATTAGTTCACAAGTACTGTTGAATCTTGAATCTTTCTGGAAGAATCCACTCCACTAAACCGATAGAAGGACACATACTGCTGGAAAGGAAATCCAAGCAGCCTGTCTGTGCACTGACGAGTCACTTCACATGCATGTGCTGAGCTGGAGGAAAACCCGAGTTGATTCCCAGTGGTGTGTGTTCTTCCATCTATTAAGTGGAGAGGCTCTTTAATGAAGGATTTAAGATTTAACAGGGTTTCCAAACAACCTCACCACGTAAAAGGACTGGATTTGCACGCCACCCAAACTCCACCGCCCCACACACAAACCCCGCCCCACATGTCCCCTTCACATAAAAAATGCTTCTGACACCCCAGGGTTGGTCCCTTTAATGCAAATAAACTGTTGCTGGCCACACCCCATTCATCCCATGCTTGCTGTGGTATACCCATGTGAATATGGGAGAAAACAGAGGCGCTATCCTGCCCTATATGTTCGAACCTGATTTGAACCCAGAGCAAGATGAACACAACACTACATACATATGCCTGTAGCCATAGCATTGTACGTCTTGTGTATTCTCTTAAACCAGCAGACATAGATGGTGGATCTTCAAATAATCTGGTGGATGGGGGCTTGACCTGTGAGGGATGGTTCTATGCAAATTTACACACAAAACAGCTCATATAAGCATATGATTCCTGACACCGCAATCCTTTAATTGTTTCACGGAAAATGTTTTTTTTTCTTTCATGCTTGTAGTGTTGATAGGAGCAGTAGAGACCGAAATGGAAATACAAAAGGATGCAAAAATTGAGTTTTGACTATGTCTTATGCCTTTATTGTAGTAATAAATGCTGATCTAAACACTGGAGGAGAAGCTTTAACAGTTGCTTAGGCAAACTATGGCTTTACCTGCTACTAGAAACCACTGTGTTTAGGAAGGCCAGGACAACTATCAGCATAGTGGTGCATTGTTGGATTTTTGAGTTACATATCACAGTAGCAAGAACTGCAAAGCCTGGCAAAGGCTCACTCCTGGGGCTGGGTGATGCAGACACAAAATTAAGAAAATATTTAAAACACAAATTACAGCAATCTTCCATCTCAATTTATGAGACCATTCATCTCTGAATGGACTTCTTCCTTTAAGAGCTGATCTAACACCTGTGTGGTTCCTTGAACAAGACTCATACGCATATGATACAAAGTTACTCTGGATGAAAATGTCTGCCAAATTCACATTTCACAAGCCAGCATGCAAATACGGAAAGATACAGAATGGCCATAATCACAGAGCAAAAGAAGAATACTAAAGATCTTTATAGTTGTCTGCTGACGGCGATGAGATCAGATTTTTGCTGAAGTCTCCTACTGCTCAGACATTTCTCTCGATCAGAATATCTTATGTTACTTCTTGAACTTTAGTACAGATCTCAGTAAAGTCACACTGCGCTCACTTAATTTACACATGCACTCTCTTCTCTCCTGTCTCTTTTTTTTCTGATTCTATTTTTCTGATGGGATGCTTAGAGAAATTTTAGTTTTGTGGGTTATGAATGAGCAAGATTTGAGCTATAAAAAGTTCATCTGTGCAAGAAAATATTGGAAATACATTTATTTAATCCATATACCCCTATACATACACACTTGCTCACCTTTGTGTTGGAAGCAGTCATATTTTGAAAGGCAAGGTGTGGTATAGTGTGGTATTGAGTATAGAGGGAAATCAAACTTGAAAGGAGGTGCTGAAATATGACTATGACAAAAATAATAACTGTAAAAGCAATGCTGTGGGTGAAGAAACATTTACATTAGATGTGATATTTATTTCAATAATAACCAGAACTATTGTACATATTATGTTGGCATAATATGTATGACATATTCTGGTTGCAGTAAGTGTCATTCTGGCAGTGCGCTCCTCAAGCTGCTTGTTATGAGCCTCATCCACAAACAAAACAATTATCGAAGAGTTACATAAAAAAATAAAATTTTGCACTTATCAGGCCATGTTGTGTCACTTCTGGTAGAGATACAAGTGTTGTTTAGTCATGTTTAAAGAATGAAAGTGAGGGATTGGAAGTAGCATATAGCCATTTTTGCTTTTTTCTTAAATGGATAATAGACTGCAATTCATGATAGAATCCTAACAACCAATCAACTACTGACTTCAGTGTGGGAGGAACTTTTAATGGTCAATCAAAATGATCAGTGGTCTGGAGCCATGACATACCTCGTCGCAAATATCTGAAATCTAATAAAGTGGCCCATTCTTTTTAATTAGAAGAAATCTTACAACAAGTGTCCTCACCAATGATGCAAACCATGTGTACACATTGTTTTTCCATTGATCAAGTTCCAAATTCCAAATAATGACTAGGCTTAGATAAATTAATTAACTACTTTAAAGTACTTGGGGTCTAATATAACATACTTGCCACATAGGGTACTTTAGGCCTTAAGGTTTTGTTTACTGCAACGCGTAAGTGCACATAAAATAAGCTGATGCTTGTTAGAATGCAGAAGAGATCTAAATACTCTTGCTTTATTAAATAAATATTTATGTGGCTGATTTTGGGTTGAGTATCCCCACCCTCCACCAGACAGAACAGTTTAAAAGCCCCGCAAGAGTGAATGTTCATGCATGAATTACATGGAAAATTAGCTATACTCTAAATTGACACATAAATAGAAAATATTATAAGATTTATTTTAGGTAAAATCACCATCTAAACCATTGTTAACACATTTCACTTGATGTGTTCTTCAGTATGATTTGACAACCCAATTGCTTGCCGGAACCTGTCCCAAAGGATGGCCACCCTGACCCTAAATACAGCCTGTGAAAAACCGAGACACACAATATTTCCCAATCCAGATGCAGAGGTGATTGTCATTGTTATGTGTTTGTTGCCATCCATGTTGTTGTACACATTTGAGGAGTAGAGTACAGATATTGCCAAACTCCATGCGCTGCTAGGGATGAACAGAACTGCCTGCACTATGCCCATAATGGTCACTCTCATCTGGTTCTGCTGCTGAGGATGAGAGAAGGGGCTACTACTCTTTTCCATCCTCTTCATATGTCCACGCAGGTAGATGAAAGTTCTTCCCCAAGATATAGACAGTGCACAAAGCGGAAAAGCAGAGTACAGCAAAAATACAATAGTGCTTATTCTAAACAGAAATGCACTGAGATGGTCATGTGTCACTATGGGTCCATTTAGATTGGCAAAAGTTGAGTTGAAAGGATTTTGCACAGGCGGTGGCGGCAACAGATATGATGATGTGCCAATGCATATTGAAAACGTAAGTATGATCTGTTCCAAAATATATCCAGAGTATGCTAGAAGTTTTATGTTCCTCTTCATCCAGACTGAAAAGACATTTTTGTGTGGGACAATTTTCATATAATAAAAAATGCTTATCCAGGCGTTAGATGCAAAATTTCCGCAGAAGGTTTGATAAGTCAAGGCTTTGGCCACCACCGGGAGCCAATCGGGTGGCTTGAAAAATCCAAGGACAATCGTCAGAATGATAATACATTGCTGAATTGTTGAATTGCATAACATGGCGGTTAGCAAGAAGTACAAAGGTTGATGGAGATTCACACCCACAGGTGGCCAACACAAGCAAAAAAGGAAGAAAATATTTAAAATATTAGCAATGAGAGAGAGAGGGCCGCAAATAATGGCATACAGTAGGTTATCCATCTCAATAAATGGCTCATCAGGAATGCTAGCAATGCACTCATCTATAAATGCCCTCTTCCTGACCTTGGGTCATATGGGTCAGTCAATTGCACCACAGTCAAATGAGAGTCACGTAAGGCGAAGGTGGAATATGTTAATTAAATGTAATGGGCCTTGTATCCCATGCAAAACTAACACCTGGAGTAAGATATAATGCACGGACATCTTCAGCAGAAAGGGTCCTTAAGTATTATGAATCTAAGCAGGAAATATCAATGTGAAACAACAAAAAAGTAATTTTGAATCATTGGCAAACTTTGCAGCAACAGTTCTGCTTGTGACAATCAACAAAAAATCCAGATATGAACCTGTGAAGCATAAAGGGTCTGTTAAAGACTAGATGAACTGTAAGTATTACAACTAGGTTTCATACCTTCACTCTAATGTTAATTTCTGCTATGTAATTTGAATGAGTATGTAAAGCCACTGCTGGTGCACATGAGCATTTATTGGGAGTTTTGTAGATAATAAGAGCATTTCAAATGGGAACAGGCATTACTACAAACCATCACTGTCATTGTGTTATGTCCTCCCCTGGGTCCCAAAGGAAGGCAGGATTGTCCACACAGTTGCATGGTTTAATCGCCCCGTTTATTACAGCGTGCTTACCAACAACAGAATGACACCCAGAACTAATAACTCGCAACTCAAAAGTGAAAAGCATCAATATACTGTATATAGTCAGGGCTATTACTCCCCAATTCCCCTGCAGGTGTTACTTATTACCTCATTATTGAGGGCAGAGGAAGCCAGGGAGCAATAGCCACACAAACTGAGATAAGGGGTCACCCTCTGACCTGATAGTCCCCCCCCCCCCCTCCTCCCCACAGCACCCTTCCCGGGGGAGTGGGGAGTACCATCACCCCAAAAAACCAAAGAAAAAATAGAACACAGAACACGTAAAGAAACTTGGGTGGAGGCGAGCCTGCACCCCCTGGACTCCCACCGAGGCCGCCAGACCCAGGTTCCCTCCTTGGCCGGCACGCCGCATGGCCAGAGCGGCCCCTAATGAGTCCTCTGAGATTGCTCACCTGCCAGGCCATGTTGTTGGTGCTTCCTCGCGGTAGTCGGTCCTCCGGAAGCTCTTCTTTGTCCTGGGAGCAGGCACCCTGTCCTCAGGCCTCGCTGGGCCCCAAGTTCGGCCCTATAGTGTCCTCAGGGATCAGCTTCTTCCCACACACCCCTCTACAGCCCTCCAAAATCCATGTACCCTACCCTCCCCACCCCCCTTCCCAGAGCTGGCGTGGGTGGCTGGAGCGTGATTTCCGCAGCGGAGTGATCGTCACAGCCACCTCTCGCCTTTGTCAGCTGGCTCCGTGCAGTGTTCCGCCCCTGCTTCCTGCTCTCACATGGAGGACCCCGGCAGTATGCCAGCCGGAGACCCAAAAGAGCCACCTCCTTCGACTCTCATGTCGGGGGGCTCCACCTATGTTTGCCTCACTGCTGCCTCCTCATTGGCAGAGGTGACTGCCACATCCTTACCTCACCGTTGCAGAGAGAGGGATGATCTCCCTCCGCTCCTCGCCTGCAATGCTGTGACTTGGCGAGCTATTTTGCTATGTCCTCCCCTGGGTCCCCAAGAAAAGAAGGATTGTCCACACAGTTGCATGGTTTAATCGCCCCGTTTATTACAGCGTGCTCACCAACAACAGGATGACACAGCACTAATAACTCGCAACTCAAAAGTGAAAAGCACCAACGTATATAGTCAGGGCTATTACTCCCCAATTTCCCCTGCAGGTGTTCCTTATTACCCCATTATTGAGGGCAGAGAAAGCCAGGGAGCAATAGCCACACAAACTGAGATAAGGATGCCCCCTAGGAGTCACCCTCTGACCTGATACACTGTTTAACCCTATATCAGTTCTTGGACATAATTTAAAGCACGTTTCCAAAATGGCCCAGAATCCAATGCTCTTACATAATAATTAAATAGCTTTCCTACATACCATACAGAACTGATATGTTTGGATGATTCTATTAAATTAAAAGATCTGAAAAATACAGTAGGATACATTTTACTGGATGTTGGGTGATTGAGCACACATAGTGATTATTTTCTGAATCTTTCACACTGTGTGACCAAACTTTTATCTTTAACCATGTTGCAAGCTTTTGCTTAGATACAATTGCTTCGAAAAAATACTGGAACATTAATGTCAGTGACTGAGGTTGCAGAAGTACCATGAGAGCCAGTCAAGACATTTCTATGATTTCCAGGCACTCCTGCATGAAAAGGCACTCCTACTGCATGATTTTCAAGGTTACTTCGTTATCATCAGCAGCTGTGAACATGTACATAGTGTAATGAGATGCTTCTCCAAGGTACATAATACAGCAACATTCAACAGATTCTGAATTACAGCAGCAATAATACAAAAAATATTAAAAGAATAGACACCACAAGAATGTTAAGTAATGTAATATAATATATAGTGTGAACAGGATGTAAACCTTCCAAAGTGACAAGTGTTGCTGCAGTTAAGTTTTTGGGGGTAAGTCTAACATTTTTTTTAAAGCACTTTCCTTGAACTCTGCTACATAACAATGCCAGTCAGCATAGTAACCAGAAGTTCCAGAGGGCCTAGATTGATAATTATTCACCAATTGTTAATCAAACCATGATTGGTTGATTTAAGTTCACCTCCATCATTATACTGAAGAGGCAAATGGACCACATGTGATATGATTTTCTCTGGACACTGCAGAATCATAGCACAGAGTTAAAATCTGTAAATTAACAACATTTCAGTGATAAAATATGGATGGTATTTTGGGGGGCTGTAGATAACAACTAATAAAACCTTTGGCATGCATTTCAAGACAATACAAAGTTTGGAGAACCAGCTCTCTTCTAGGATGCCCTCTGGACCCAGTTGAGGTGCTGAGTGACGGTACAATTGTGGGGAATCTGTCATCCCTGCTGAACAATATCTACCACCCCATGCAGAAGACTCTGACAGCACTGAGCAGCTCCTTCAGTGGCAGGCTGCGGCACCCACGATGCAGGACGGAGAGATTCCACAAAGTCTCCCCCTCAACGACTGTACACGAGAAACTTTTGCTGATGACCATGTACTTGTAGACAGTCACACACACTCATTCAGTACACACCAATACACAAGGTAGCTGTCACTAATTTGTCTCTTGTGCAATACCAATACGTGCAATTATTCCTGGAATTTTTTCTGTTTACATTATGTGCAATGTTAACATATAGCTACAACTGCCGGGCAGAATGTGCAATACAGTGTATGTCATATAAATGTGCAGTTAAGTCTGCATATTTGTATACTTCTATACAATTTTTATACTATATGTTAATAATGTGCATCTTAGACTGTATATGGAGAGTTTCTATTTTCTATACTTTATTTTATTTTATTTTAATCCTATTTTACTGTTTTTCCCAATTTTGCTGCTCTTAATTTTTGTACTATTACTTTCTGCCACACTAAGCAACTTTTCCACTTGTGTTGGACTAATTTAGGTTTATCTTATCTTATCTGATTTGATGAAGAGGTGCTTGGTCTTTGCTGGGTTTTAGCCTAAGGTGGTGGGCTGCCATCCAAGTGTAGATGTTGGACAGTCGAGTTGAGACCTGCTTGTCACTGGAAGCTTAAGAGAGAATAAGCTGCATGTCAATAGCATGAAAGTGCTTAAAACCATGTGAGGATATTACATCCCCAAGAGAAGCAGTTTATAAAGATAAAAAGAAGCGGTCCAAGGACCAAGCCCTGTGGAACACCAGTGGATAATCTTTGTGGAGCAGACTGGGAAGCTTGCCATGCTACCTGGTACCTCGGCTCATCAAGGTAGGAAGGAAGAAGGACACTTGTCTTTAGTTGCTGACATCTGAGGAGTCCAACAATGTTTTCTTCAAAATCAGAGTGACAACAACAGACTGGTCATCAAGGACACATTTATTATGTAGGCAATGTGTGGGGTATGATCTGATGATCTTGAGTGTTGTTGATGGGAGAGGTTTAAGAACTTGTGGGTTTGATGATATTCCGAAATCCTTTTATTTTGAAAGTTTGATGCACCTTGTGCTCGTGTCGGATATACGTTTTTGAAGGGGTCAGGCAACCCATTACTTTTGTCTATATAATATTTAATTTATTGTAGTATATTATATGGACAAAATTAATGGGACATCTGACCATCACACCAAAAGTGACACAGATTTCAAAGTTGGTCCCACTTTGCAGCTGCTATAACAGTCCCCCCTCCCCAGTCTCTATTTTCTGAGAAGATAACAAACTAGATAAAAGGTGAATGTCCTGCAGTGGCAAATAGCTTTTCTTATATACTTAATTTGATTACATTAATGTTTAAGGTGAGATTTACAAGAAACATTTTAACTGAGTAAATGTGTTAAAGGTAAAACTGCTGTTAAAAAGCAGGTTATTTGTTTAAAGCACCTTTGTTCATATACCAATAATAAAAAAAAATAAATGTGTGCAATACACTAATTTTGAATTAATTATATAATTTTGCTCAGAACTATGCAATTAAGTACAATTAACTGCAGAAAACCATGTGATTCACCATGATTTTAAAATTTCACCGATGCCCAGCATTAGTTTTCACTACTCCTACTTCTGCGTCCATTTTTCCTGTGGCAGACATGACCGGTAAAAGGATGACATTGAATAGGTCAATGCTAAGATTTAATTTCACCATTCTCAGTCAGAACTCTATGATTGCAGATCATTTTGGACCTACCAGTCATAACAGTGCTGGCAGAAGAGTTTGATTCCATGGAATTAAGGACGTTATGTATTACAAATTGTCATAGATGTTGAAGGACAGGCCTGTAAATTAGCATGCTTAATGGGACCACAGGAGCCTCCAGGTCTGAGGAGGGGGGTCAGGCTGTGGTTGGGAATGTCCTATAATTTTTATACTAAACTGGTGGGCTGGATAAGCTGGACAGAGTGCTTTGTTTTTGTACATTCCAGCTCCTCCAAAAGATTTATATGTGGATCTGAAAATGTTAAAAGTGAGTGGAAGCTGATCCGGTGTTTGATTTTATTGTGTCTCCTTTTTTTAAAGATTTCCCAGAAGGGCACGGTAGAACATCTAGATGGGTAGCATGTTTTGACAGAACACTGGACCAGGTTAAAATCATATGGTGCAACTAATCTGCATATTTTTTTACCCATTTTTTTATGATGAATTGACAAAGTAATGTGATAATTAATTTGATACCCTTTAGATATACAGTATGTGTGTGTGTGTGTGTGTGTGTGTATATATATATATACTGGAATATTTGACTGGAAGGTCGTATGTTACAATGCTAGGAGCATGGTACCCCTGGAGACACACGCTGTTCCTTCACACACTGGAAGGAAGGTGCTCTGGAAAAAAAAAACAGCCTCTGAACTGCTATTAAATATCATAGTTACTGATAGTGTCAAATAATATTGATTTACTCCTGAGTAAGGAGTAAATCAACCACTTAGGGCATCTTCTCTATGAAAAATACTGATGTTAGCTGGTGTAAACCAGGTAGAATGAATTGTAGCTTATGTAGAGACCCCAAACTGCAAGAAAAGAGGTTTTTGACCGGATTTACTGCTAGAAAAGGAAAGTGGATGTTTTCTGTGTGAGAAGTGTATTTTTATGACAAGCTGCTTTCAACATGCAATATGTGACTCTGCTGGGAAAGATGATGGAATATGAGGAGTATCTAAAGTGCTTGAAATTAACAAGTGTTTTAAAGGCTTCATAATGGCAATATGAAAAATGAAATCTTTCAATAATCATACACTCCATATAAACCCACTTGTGGACTTTTAATGTGAAAAATAATGTTCCATTTGGCATTTCACTGTAATGTTGGGGTGAATATTTCTTTCTTTCTGACATGCTGTGGCATCAAACAACCCTGAGCAATTTTACGATTTTAGTTTTGTCTTGTGTGAATTACAATAGGAATTATCATATACCCAGGTATGCATCCTGCTCACAACCATACAAAATGTCTCATTATATAATCATATAGCAGCAATTTGGAATTGCATTTAATAAAATGAGGGTTATATATGTTCTATATGTCATTTCCTACAATTGGGTAACACTTTTCCCCTGTAAAGTGTTTATAAATTATTTACTATTACATTGTTTATTTGGTAGTAGGCAGTTTATAAATTATTAACAATCAGTAATAAACAACCGCCATGCACTGGTACAGGCTTACTCTTTGCCAAGGTCTTAGTTCTTACTAGTTGCTTAGCTTATCTCATCCCTTTCTTAGACAGAATATTTAAGTGTCCACATCAGATATTTGTTAAGATGCTTCTAGCATTAAAACATCAGATTTTGCCAAACAGTCAATGTATTACACTTGTCACAACTTGTTCATAATGGTTCATTAATGTGATTATAAACAATTTACAAACCCTTTATAGGGCTAGTCTTATTGTAAAATGGTACCTAATTTGTCTATTTAATGTATTTGTGCAGTATGTTAATCTACAGTGTGATAAAATAATCTACAAATGTTTGCTATTCAGCCGGGTCCAACAATCCAATGACCATTTTAACGTGTTTCACTACGGCTATTACCCTTAGCCTAAAAACAGACTGAGAATATCCCAGGCACACAATATTTGCCAAGCCAGATATGGAACAGAATGTCATTGTGATATGTTTGTCGAAATCCACTTGTTGGTAGAAGGCTGAACCAAACAGCAAAGCCATGGTTATGGCCCAAAGGCTGCTGGGGATGAACAAGGTGGTCTGCACTATTCCCATGATGGTCACCCTCATCTGGTTCTTCTGCTGAGCATTTGATGAGGAACCTGTGTTCTGCTCCATATTCTTAATGTGTGCCCGCAGATACACAAAGGTTTTGCCCCAAGCAAATGACAATGAGAAGAAAGGAAATATTAAATACATCAAAAACACCCTGGTGGCCAATTTGTACAAGTTTTCATTGGCAACAACAGCCCCAGTAACAGCTGTTGCATTCAAGTGATTAGAAGTTGAGTTTGGGTTATTGGACAATGGTTCTAAATAGGATAAGGCTCCCATGGACAATGGTGACAGAAGCAGGATCTGATCAAAGATGAATCCACCAAAAACAATGCGTTTAATGTTCTTCTTGATCCACACAAAAGGGCCATGGTGTTGTGGAACAATTTTCAGGTAGTAGAAGATGCTTATCCAGGCGCTTGTGGAGAAATTGGAGCAATAGGTTTCGAATGTTAGTGCCACGTTTACCACCAGAAGCCAGTCAGGTGGCGTGAAGAAGGCCAAGAAGATGGAGATCATGACAATAGACTGCTGAGCAGTGGAGTTGCACAACTGGGCTGTTAGCAAGAAGTGCAATGGTTGCTTTACATTTACTCCCACCACTGGCCACCATAGGCAGAAGAAGAAGAGGATGTTCAGCAGAGTGGCGACGAAACAGAAAGGGCCACAAATGACTGCAAAAAAGAATCTGTCCATTGAAATAAAAAACTCCATTTCAACTCCAGTGACACAGACATCTATGGTTGGAATTTTCCTCTGGGTGGTGAGATTTTATCAGTGCTCTACAGCCCTGTCACATGAGTTAGAAGTAGAATATGTTAAAATGCTTAAATGAGCCTTGCATGACCTGCCTATGCAAAACCTTGAATACAAAAGTGGTTGTCATCACTTGAAAAGCTTGAGAAAGAGACAGGTTATGTGATTAATTATGTCTTTTTTTATTGTATTAATGCAGCTTATCATATAATTTTCTGAGGCCAATATCACAAACATATTATTTGTACAGAAGTCCCTCAAATGGTCCTAAATCACTCGTCAGTGTTTTTCCTGTTTCTGTGCTGTGGTGTCTATTTTGGAATTCAGTTCAACTAACACAATTTGAAGTACACTCAGAAATATTTGGTCCAATTCCAAAGATTCTTATATTTTAATTGCATATAAAATTTCCATCCATTTGAATGACTTATATTTAACAGAAACAGGCCATTAAACTTTATGTGCTGCATATTTGTCAGTCACATGTAAATGAAACAATTAAGAATGAGATTTATGTAATAATACCTGATGTAAACAATCTCAAACGTTTTTAACTAAATAAATGTTGCTTGGGCCAATGCTCATCATATTTAAATCAGCTTTAACTGATTCAATTTTATTGTTTTCACAATTAACAGATTGATTCAGATTTTAAGGAATTTGAATATATAAATTCTAAAAATGTAATTATTTAAATAAAATCAAATAGATGCAAATAGTTAAAAATAATATATGCCATTATTGTATATGCTCAATCATGTGTATATGCTCTTACAAAAAGACATATTTGGAAACTTAAACATCAAAACATACATTAAATTATGATACAAAACACTTTATATATTAAAGTACCATATACAATACTTTTAAAGCTGAAATTATTTTCAATAGTTTATTATTGATGAAAATTATTTTTGACTATTTAAACATTCATGTTCTCGCAGCACTTCACTTCAAATTTATTGTTGTTTTTAATAGCTTCAAAACTTTCATGAACTTTCTAAATCCATTTAAATGGGAGCAATTATACTCTAATTAAAAGAACATTCATTTGTTCAGTATTTGATTTTGATAATATTCACAGTAAAATAAATAAATACATAAATAAATAAGCTTATTGTGATGATTTATTATGATAATCACATAATGAAATTGCCAATCCTAAATTTCAATACAATTCTTAAATTTTATATTCCACATATATTTATTTAAAATGATACATATTACACAATCTATCTTCTGTTTGTAGGTTTGGAATGTGAGGGCACTTTTAACACTGGAAAAGGTCACTAAATTACAAATGTGTGAGAACCCTTGATTTAATGAATTGGAAATTCATTATTAGAATATAAATGTATTAGTAAATATGTGTTAAACTGCAGTATTCAAATATGGATATTTAGTTTAGGTCATGATTATTACTCAATCAACTGAATACAACATCAAGGTACACATTATTTTATTGTAGTGCAAATGTGTTGCGATGAGCTTAAATCATTGTCCCACTTCAGCACACAAATGAACATAAAAGACACACACTGTGACCTGACATGTGTGATTCAAGATTCAAGATTCAAGATCTTTTATTTGAGTGTGTTAGCTAGACCATTTTCAAACCACCCATTGTGAAAGCCCAGTATTTAAACTACAAATAGTTTATTGCGTCAGTTCTTAATTAAATTAAATCAAATAGAATAAAACATCATGTGGAGTATGCCAACAAGTCAAGAACCCAACATTTTTGTTTATTCTTTTTATATATTCAGATATTCAATTCTAATTGCAATTATCATACATTTGCACAAAATTTTAGGTGTTTTTAATACTGAGAATTTTGTAATAATAAGAAACATTGTCCAAATTCTGTTGAGTCTCCATCTACTCAAGAATTATAGTCACTTGCAAAATAGCAAGAATCCAACTTAAGCCTGGTTTTACCTAGAATTATACAAAATAATGAGAAAACAAATGAACAAATGAAGAAATTGGAGAAGAAAATTTATCATAGTTCTGAAAGATATTAAGACATGTATTCGTATTAATTGTTTCAACAAATATTGTGTTTTATCCACACCCAAATAAGATTTGGCCATTAATTAAATTATACTGTAATTGTGGAAAAAATTAATCAAAATACTCAAAAAAGAAAAAAAAATGTTTTAGAAATTATGTTATTCCACAAAAAAGAAAAAAACATCTGCAGCTTATAATGCAAGTGATGGGTTCTTTTTTGTTCTGCAAATGTGTAGTCCATTACAAATTTTTCACTTTATGTGAAGCTTAGTTTTCAAACAATGTAAAAATAAATAATGGACATAGTGTAGATTTAAGAACAGAAATATACTTTTTCAAATGTTCTGGGCCTGAATGAACAAATAATTTTTAGTTAGCAATGTCGATGTACCTGTGGTCACCAACTCTCAATCATATTTGCATGTGCATGATACTCAAAGGTCCATGTATCCCCTTTTCAAATGTTTTAAATGGACCTGAACAACTACTAGGCATCTATGTAAAGTGCTCTGAGGACAATTTGCACGTGTAAGTAGTTTGACTGCACAAAACGGATAATGGACTAGAATGAACTAAAGTGAAAAATCCCTTTTCACTTTTTCACATTTAACACTCATGTCAAGTTGCCTTTTTCCTAAGTTGTTTTATCTTCCCCCTCAGGTTGCATGCCAAAACTTAATGTAATGAAGTATTAGAATATTGTTTTAAGCAAAACTATATGTGTACCGGACTGAAGTCAGTAGATGATGCCAAAATATGCTGAAAAAATCTGTGTTTATTAAACATGTATTTACAACATAGCTGTACATTTATACAAAAAACCCCATAAAATAACCATTAGAGTTATAAAATAGTATGAGGGAGAAACATATTAAAGGACACTTCAATAAAAAAAAAGAAAGTAAGATTTTAACATGACTGTAAGGTTCTCATTTTCATAAAGAAAAAAATGTGAATAATGATTGTTTTCATGTTTGTGAGGATTTGTCCAGTGCATTTCAAGTTAGTTCATATTCTAAATTTGTGGTTCAAGTGCTGGAGGCTTCAGAACTGCTACTGCTTTAGGAAGTAGCTTCATGTTCAAATTTCAGCTAGAAATTCACCATAAAAACAAACAAATACAGGGCCTATAAGAAAAAAAAACATTGCTTGCATTTCTCTTCATTAACAGTAATGATCCAAAGTTGTTAGAACCTTAATTCATGTTCTAAATTACTCTGTTTTAGATGTTTTGCATTTTCACATCCAAAATATATTAGTTTAATTCATAAAATTTCAACTAATCTAGAATTTAATGAACTTAAGTTTCTTAATGAAGCTCCCAGATTTTGATTGTGAGGAGAAAGCGCCATGTCAATTTTAGTTTGTTAGAAAGATGACATGACATTTCATGTCATAACACTGAACTTAATTTATTTATTTTCATAACAGACTTTTATGAAGACATGTTTTATATGTCTAAATGTGCATTTTCCCAACATGACCACAAAATGCTTTGTAATGCCGCTTAGCCATTATCAGTTTAAATCAGTGTCACTGGTTTTTGCGAATTATGGCATGAACCCAATAAGCCCAAAATGAAAAAAACTGAGCTTCTGAAAATAACTAAGTAATTTTCCAATCCTGAATTTCTCAAATAGATACTGTCAAAAAAGGCAGGGTCTTTCCCCATAACATCCTCACCACACATTCCAAAATCCGACTCACTGCACTGGGCCGAACCGGTTGGCTATCTACAAGCAACTAGCTACCAAGTTCTGCAGTTTCCTATTTTCACTGGGCTTCAAAAGTGAAGGATCTCCTTCAAAATCCCTGCTAGATGAGGTCCTTCTTCTACACATGTGCAGAAGAACTAAGCATAAGTATGGAAAACCTTGGCATGTCAATCAGATGTAGTATTCATTCACATTGTCTTTAATTGAGTTATTTAGGTGGAGTTCTGCCCTGTAGGCAGCTTCAAGTCTGTGTCTCTGCTCCTTATCCTGGATACTGGCGGTTCTCCGGACCTGCCGGTGCTGGTACAGGAAATGGGCCATCACTGCCACCATACACAGAATTATGAAGACAACGGCTGTGATCACACCTAAAACCAGAGAGAGAAATTTCTCAGAAGATTCTTTATTTGTCATATGGATAGCCATACAATTAAAACAAAACTGACATTCTTTATTTGCATTTAACCTATTGACAAAGTAAAGCTGTGGGCTGCCAATGACATGCCGAGGGAGCAGTGTGTGGGGACGGTACCTTGCTCAAGGGTACAACATTTAATTCAAATGTGTTCAAATGAATTGCAATGTGGCATCCAGTTAGGAAGGCCATTCAAAGAAATGGGTGTTATAATTATTACACTTATTTAATGGGGGTTCAAGCATAATGGTTTGGGGATGTTTCTCATTATTTGCAGTGGGACCTATTTATTATATTAAAGGTGCCATGGACCTCTTTCAGTACTTAAAAATACTGGAAGAGGTCATGTTGCCTTATACTGAGGAAGAAATGCCCTTAGAACGGGTGTATCTGCAGGACAACACCACCAAACACACCAGCAAGTGGACAACATCCTGGTTGCAAACCAAAGTGATTGAGTGGCCAGCCCAATGTCCAGAACTCAATCCGATTGAGAATTTGTGGATTGACCTTAAAAATTCTGTTTCTGATACAAAACCCAAGAATGCAGAAGACCTATGGAATATAGTCCAGTCAGATTGGGCTGCATTTTCTGTTTGCAAGTGTCAAGTTGACAGCATGCCACACAGATGTAATGCAGTGATCAGAAGTATTGGTTATACAACTAAATATTATTTCAGTGCTTAATGGAAAAAGTTCTGGGTTCCTGATTTTAGTGTTACCCTCATCAGAAAAAAGTAGTGCTTTACTGTACTTTTGATTTTGAAAATCATCAAAATTGTGCCTTTATGACAAAACTCTCATTGTAAATTGCATTGCGCTTATACACTTTTTAAATATTATACACTCACTGCTCATCAACTGTACACCAATGTAATAAGGAGTAATTGAGAGTCAGAATATCCGTATAAATGTGTTACTTTTTATTATGAATAATGTTATGCCAGCTGAGCAACAAACAATATGCTTAATCTGGGCTGCTTAATCTGGGGGCAGGTGTGTTTTATTGCAGGTGTGTTTTATTGCAATTTTTCCTTATCAGCAACTAGCACATAATCAATAATCATTTCACATTTCAAAGATGCCAAAAAAAAACACTGCTTGATAGCTCCTACTAATTTCACATTTCAATGATTCTGTTACAGTTGGAGAATTATAGAGAGTGAGGTCATAAAAACCCACCTCCAATCACCGCAGAGTCTTTTTGTTTATCATCTTCATGATGCGTGTTGTCTTTGCCCACCTCTTCCCCGTGGTCTGCAAACAGAGACAAAAATGAAATAATGCAGCAGAGAATAAAATAAGCTCTTTGCCAAGCTCATTTAATGTTAATAAAGGGGTTCTGTGTTTCAGCCAGACTTGGATGACTAAGTTTCTACCCCAAAAACCCGATTGATGGAGGACTTACCTAAACGAGAATTAGAGGTTGATAAATCAGCCAGCACTCCACAGTTAGACTCCAGCAGGTGTCCTCGTATGCTGACCAGTGAGCTACCACGGTTCAGCAGTGCTGCTTTCAGTGGAGCTATATGATTGTACTGGACGGATGAAAAGCATCCAATGAAACCTCTGGATCCTGCTTGTGCAACCTCTTCATCTAGAGCTTCATTTTCTGAAAAATAAATAGTTTTGTTTAAAACTGTGGTCATCATTACTATCCATGTCTGTATTGGCAATATTTTGGGTTAAAGAAACCAAAGGCACTGTTAGATGTAAGGTCTTTAAAAAAGTCCATACAAAGGATTAAACTACCAAAGGTTAGGACAAGTAGCAAAATAAATTCAACATTCAGGCAAGAGGCTTTCACCCACAGAATGTAATTTTTTTCCAGAGCCACTACATTCTCTGCAGAGCATCGCTTTGTTTAGTCATACAAATTAATATTTCATTCCCTGAATAAATGTTAGGCACCTTGAACTACTTAAAAAGTGATTTGGTCTTCTCTTTTTGTAGGGTCTCATGGATAAACTTTATTTTCACACTATTATGTAATTGCTTTTATAAAATTTTCTGATACTGAATCAGTGCTTCATTAAAAAGGTTCTGAGATGAAGCCTGCCTTACCTGTAACTTTGCCTAGAGTAAGTGACCGCATCGAGTTGAACTCCGTATCGTACGCAAGGGTGTATTTCTTATTGTCTTGATCAACCTACCAATAAAAAGAGATCAGGTGAATGGTCAAAACCATAACGTTCCACACTAAGCAGAATTAAAGGTCACATAATGGACCCAAGTTAAGATGTTCTCTGAAGTGCCAGGTTTCTGGTAAAAAAAACAAAAACTTTGGATTTGGACAGAAGCAATCAAGTGAAGCTTTAGCAGTAACAGACCTGCACATACACATCTTTGCCCTCTCTGTGGAGCCGGAGTTGGTGAAGTTCCCCATCTGCCAGGCTGGTGAGAACAGGGCTGAACACACTGGGCCTTTGCTCCTTATGCAGCCGGTACCAAATCTGCAGACTCCCTAAAGTGGGAAATAAGCATCCCAGCACATTTCATCAGTGCAAGTTCATTTAGAGTTCCAGAGGTCATGAGTAACATTGTAGAAACTGGTTAGAATTGTGAATGTACTGTTTTTTAGGAATGTAGATCAGGAATGTAGATGCTGTATAATGTCTGCTCGCTAGAGAACAAGATGGACTACCTAGGATTTAACCACAAAATGCAAGGCGAAATAATTATTTTTACAGAGACATGGCTGAACTCTGCTGTTTCCGAGAGCAAAATTAGACTGCAATAACAAACTTTAGAGCTGAGTTGATTCAAGCTCTCAGTGGAAAATCTCAGGGAGTATGTATATAGATAAACAACATAAACAACAACAGGTTGATGTTGAACTTGTCTAGATCCATTGTTTTGAGGATATGGAGTTTTAGAATCTGTGCTAGGATATATATCCAACTCTGTGGAGGATGTGACAGTGATCAGGAACATCATCACAGGCACCAGTCACAAACCCTGGTTTAGCAGGGAGGTACATGCACTTCTGAGAGCACATAATACGGCCTTCAGATCCAGGGACAGAGACGCTCTCAGATCCGCTGTAGCTAACTTTAACCGAGGTGTGAGAGCAGCAAAATGTGCTTATTGTCATAAAATATATAGTCACTTCACTGACTCAAAAGATCACAAGTGCCTTACCATAAACCCCAGCATCTTGTAATGCTAAAAAAACCTCAACACACAGCAAATATTTTAGCTGGTTTGAGGAAAATAGCAACACAACAGCTATAAAAGCTCCTCTCCCCATGGACAAAGAAATGCTCTGACTTGACCACGGAAGAACCCTGCTCAGGGACAATCCACGGAAATTGCAAATCCTGACAACATACCAGGGTGTGTACTCAGACTCTGCTGACCAAACAGCTGTTCTCACAGACATCTATAAATGTTTCATTGTGGCAGACATGACATACAGACCCTTTCCAATAAATAAGAGAATCATGGAAACGTTTATTTATATCCATGATTCCAATTAAAATCATAAAATTTTCATAGATTATATATTCAGGACTCACAACTTAAATGATAATTCGGGCTTCGAGCTCATAAAACCCACGAAAATAGGAATTCAAAATATTTGGATACTGTGAATACGTCAGCCTGAATGTTTTAAACTGAGTGCTTCATTTCACTCCGCAGGTACTAGACTTCCCATTGATATCCATTGATAAACATTGGGCTGATGTCTTCACAGTATTCTTATTTTCTGAATTCCTGTTTCCAAGAGTTTTATGAGCTGGAAGCCCAAATAATTTACAAATAAACAACTAAGTACTTGAAATTGCTCAAGTTGTGGGCCCTGAATCTATAATCTATGAAAGTGTAAAGTTTTGAATGGAATTATGGAAATTAATACATTTTACATGATATTCTAATTTATTGGATAGAATCTACAGAAGTGGGGCTGCTGGTAACCTAGAGATTAGGCCGTTAACCATGAGATGCTCATGGGTTCGATTCCCAAGACTGCTAAGCACCTCTGAGATACCCTTGAGCAAGGTACTATCCCCACACATTGCTTCCTGGGAGATGTGTTCCTGGTTGCTCACTGCTTCAGCTATCCGAATGGTGCGCTGTAGTCTGCGTTTGTGGCTGCTCCATACCACACGGTGATGGATGTGTAGAGGATGGATTCAATGGCAGCAGTATAGAACATGAACAACAGCTCTTGTGGTAGGCCAAGCTTCCGCAGTTGCCGTAGGAAGTACATCCTCTGCTGGGCCTTTTAAATGGTGGAGTTGATGTTGAGCTCCCACTTCAGGTCCTGGGAAATGATCGATTCCAGGAACTTGAAAGAATCCACATTTGTCACTGGGCAGTTTGATAAAATGAGTGGAAGCAGCACTGTGAGGTGCTTCCTAAAGTCCACAACCATCTCCACAGTCTTTAGAGTGTTTAGATTGACTACACCAGAGCACCATCTTACCAAACTCTTGCCGATACACAGACTTGTCTTTTTCCCGGATGAGCCCAATGACAGTGGTGTCATCTGCAAATTGTAGGAGTTTGAGAGCTGGGTTTGTGAAGGTGCAGTCGTTTGTTTAAATGGAGAGGAGCCGTAGGGAAAGGACACACCCCTGTGGAGCACCAGTGCTAATTGTCTGTGTTCCAGATGTGAAAACTCTCAGCTGCACATCCTGACTCCTGTTCATCAGGAATTTGGAGATCCACTGACATACAGCTGGAGATACAGTGAGCTGAGAGAGTCTGGTGTTGAGGACTCCAGGTATGATGGTGTTAAACGCACAAACAAGATCCTGGCATACGTCCCTGGCTGGTCAAGATGTTGCAGGATGAAGTGCAGCCCCATGTTTACTACGTCATCCACTGACCCGGTTGACCTGTAGGCAAACTGCAGGGGGTCCAGCTGATGGCCTGTGATGTTCTTGAGGTGGGTCAGCACCAGGCATTCAAAGCACTTAATTGCAGCTGAAGTCAAGGCCACAGGTCTGTAGTGATTTAGTCCAGTAATGAGGGTTCTCTTGGGGACTGGGATGATGGTGTTTTTGAAGCATGAGGTGACTTCGCAGAGCTCCAGTGATCTGTTGTATATTCGTGTGAAAATTGGTGCTAGCTGGACAGCACAGGCCCTGAGGCAGGAAGGTGTAGCCCCATCTGGACCTGGTGCTTTACGGACATTTTGCCTCTGAAAGAGACGGCGGACATCCTGTTCATGTATGATGAGTGTGAATTGAGTGTCAGGGGGTGTGGCCAGGTGAGTGTTGGGGCTGCAGTTAGTCTGGCATGGGAGAGAGATGTGAATATTCCCCTCTCAAACCTGCAGTAGAAGGCATTCAGGTCGTCAGCAAGGCCATTTTCAGCCTCGGCAGTGGGGGGTGGGCACTTGTAGCTGGTAACATCCTGAAGGCCCCTCCACAGTTCCTACCTTTCTGAGTAGCACCTTTTAGCAGCTCTGATTTTCACAGCGTTCTGTCTCTTTTGCTGTATGCTTCCTCCGTTGCCTGTCGTAGTTGGCTCAGTTTTGCTGTGAACCATGCTTTATTGTTGTTGAATATGCTGAAAGACTTTATTGGCACGCAACCTGATGTCACAGTGTCCGTGAGCTCGTCTAGGTCATCTGAGGCAACCTCAAACACACTCCAGTCTGTGCAGCTCCTCCTTTGCTTAATTTGTCCATTTCTTCACTGATTGCAGGCTTTGCAGATTTAAATTTTTGTTTGTAAGTGGGAATGAGATGGATCAGGCCATGATCAGAGTGACCAAGAGCTGCACAGGGGGCTGAGTTGTATGCCCCTTTAAGAATTGTGTAGTAGTGAGGCAGTATGTTATTGTCTCTCATGCGACAGTTAATATGCTGTTCGAAATTTGGAAGTTCGTGGTTTAATTTAGCTCTGTTAAAGTCTCCAATAACAACGAGAAGTGAGTCTGAAAATTTGTGCTCTTGTGTGACAGTGGAGAACCTGGTCATAGTGTCCGTAGGAGAGCTGTTGGTTGAGCTAGAGGCAGTGGGAGAGGGAACATTAGGCTGGAAGTACCCGCATTAGCTCTCTCCATCCAGACCTCCAGAGGGGCGGAGTCACAGCGCCGGCCATAGTATGTGTGTGAGAGAGCTGGGAGACGTATTGTATCAAAACTTACTGTCTTATACTGTAACCTCATTCATAGGCTTGGTTCAGTCAGTGATAAAAATGTCGTGACCACTGTAGCCTAAGTTATAGGCTTGTATTCAAAAATAAATGGTAAGAAATGCTCATTGTAAGCCTGTATGTGCGGTTAAATGTGATTAATTAGATTAATTAATCAAGACACCATGCAATTAATTAGATAAAAAATTGTAATCGCTTTATAGCACACAGGATGATAGCTTAGCTACCATTCTCCTGTCAGTTACCGTCTCCACTGGGTCCAGATGGCATCCTTGAAGAGAGTTGGCCTTCAGTGTAAGCCTTTTCAACTTCCTTCCATCACCAGCATTGATGCTACTGCCACAGCATATCACATAGTAAAAGATGGCTAATGCCACTATAAAGTCATAAAAGGCTTTTGGAGTGTGGCCCCTGCACTCCAAAAGCCCTGAGCCTCGGCAGCAGGCACAGCCCACTCTGCCCTTCTGGGTAGAGGGCTTTCATGTTATCAGTCCAGACCAGTTTATTATTCAGATAAAGTTCAAGATACTTGTAGATCTCCACAGCTTCAGTATCTATACCCTGCATTTTCAGTGGCTTTGACGAAGGATGTTCCAGTGAAAGTCTACTAACCATCTCCTTGGTTTTTTCCAGTGTTGTTCTGGAGGTAGTTCTACCAGCACCAGTTAAGAAAGTCCCTGGTAAATTCTCTGGTCATCCCCATCAGTAATGAGGACAACTATTGCAGAGTTGTCAGGGAACTTTTCATATATTTATTTTATATATTTATATATTGAGCATTACACTTACATAAGATCCACCAAAAAGATCTTGTGATTTTTCTACACACTGCACAGAAGCTGTTTTTATCACTCACCTGTGTAATACACATTTATAAGACTAGTGGGATATGATTTTCATACAACTGTGTACCCAACATTCAATGCACATATAATTAAACAGTCCAAAACCAACGATTTCACAAGCCATGCACTGAAATGGATAACTTTACCACAGGATTGATCACATCGTATCCTAAGAATATCCAAGTTTTCTGTAAGAAAGTTCCACTGCTTATGACAGTTCTTGTTGAATCATGAATTTTTGATGCTGCAATTAGATATTGTGCTGATATGATACTCTCTATTGGTTCATTGTACATGTAAAGTGTCCTTGAGCTCTGGAAAGGCGCTATATAAATAAAAAATATTATTATTATTATTATTATTATTATTATTATTATTATTATTATTATGTTCTGGCCTTCCAAACTATAAGCAGCTCAAACAGATTGTAGCAATTAACATAGAGATCTTGTTTGTCTACAATACAGTGACTGCATGTTACCATGAGCTAGAGGTCTGCAATGGGACGGGATACCCGTGGGGCCCCTTGAATACATTTTACAGTTTGTTTTTATGTGGGTAATAACATATTTAGTAGTGAAACTAACCTGCGGATGTTTGCGTTGCATGGGAAACTCTGGGATGCTTGCAGAATGGAATCGCAATGAGTCCAACTGACTGAGGTTGGAATAAACGTGGAGCCACAAATGTCAATGTTTCCCTATATTTCTCTCATTTTGACGGTAAAATATTTCTACTGAGACTGTTTACACATTTCTGCAGGAGCAGGTGGGACTGGGACAGAAACTTACGAGAGCGTGATAAAAATCAGTTCTGGGCAGACCTCCACCAATAATAACACTCAGGCGTTACATTCTTTGTTGAAAAATGTGATTATGGCAATCAATCAAAGTATTAGTTCTAGAATTTTTTTTTACTTTGCGCCATTGATTTTCATTTAAATAGCATAATGTGTATTGATGATGCACTGCACCTCTCATGAACATGTATGTATTGTCTCTTTTGTCTGATAGTTTTAAAAAGAAAAGCAATTAAATTGGTGACTAAATTACACTCTGCGACAAGTACTTTAAAACATGAATCTTCTTCCTCTTTCGGCTTTTCCCTTCAGGGGTCGCCACAGCGAATCATGTGTCTCCACCTAGTCCTATCTTCTGCATCCTCTACCCTTACACCAACTAACTTCATGTCCTCTTTCAGCACATCCAT
>JBBKCR010000002.1:3382319-3406881 GCA_037577295.1 Ladigesia roloffi | reverse complement strand
AAATAAACTCACCTTCACGGATTCCAGCTCTGATGTCTCGTTCCTCACCTCCAAACGGTCCCTTTACGGGGCCGTTATGACACTATTTTTAAAAAATTCTCTTTTTTGAATATCTGATGAAAAAATTATGCTTAAAAATAATTTTACAATAGCTTGTAAAAATGAATCACAACATAATATGCTGTGAAAAATGAATGAATCCAACTTGTTGGACATCTCAATACAAAATCATGGAAATATTTCCTAAAATGGCTCCCCATTTGTTGATAATAACCTTAGCTGTTCTAGGAAGGCATTCAACAATATTTTGGTGTCCATTCAAGTACAACATTCAAATGGTTAGACAATGATGCTGGATGAGAGGGCCTTACTATTAACCAATTAACTGCAAAAATGTTTAACTGGGTTCAGTCAAGGACTCTATGATGGATTCCAACACATTGCACTTCCACCTCACTTCCTTCAACTCACTCACACACCCCAACTCCGTTCCACCCCACTTGGTTCTATCATTGCTATTAATAAACATGTTTTGTTTTTTGTTTCCCTCAGTATATTTTTCCCTCTGCGGTTTTTGATTATGACCATTACTGCAATGGTCATAATCTTTTATAAAGCCTTTTATAAAGGTTTTGTTGTAAAATCTTATACAGCAAAAATGTGTGTGATTAATTTAGACTAATTAGAGATTAAATTTAAAAAGGGTGTAATTCCTGTTTTCAAGTCTATTAGACTATTATTGTGACAGAATATGCTAGTTGGGGCTGCATAGAACAGCCTACAGTGCATGATGCTAAGCTTTCACAAAACCTTTAAAACCCAATATTACTTAATGCCATTTGGTCTACACCTTTTGAGCACAGCTTTATGACACTGCTACTTCTGCATATTTTGCATGAATTTATCCATACATTTTGAATTTGTGACCAAGCAGCCTTACGAATAAACACCGGTTACCTTCCAGAAAGCAAGAACTCACCAAGATTGAGATGTAAAGCTAGCCTTCCACGGTGTAGCTCAAGTGTGATGTAGTCTCCTCGCTGGCCCTCACTGTGAAGCAACACACCCTCAGCCTGCCGACTCTTAAAGCGTAGGGATATCACATCCTTCACTGTGCTCATGGACTTTTGGTTGAACCGGTACAGCAGAGAGCTTCGGCCATCAAAGTCCACTACATAAGATTCTTTGGAGGAATGAAAAAAAAGAGAATATGAGGATCTTTGGCAGCAAAAGATAGATAATCATTAAAGCATGGGATAATGTAGTGCAAGGCAAGTCAAACTTTGTGGACAAGCACAGGACAGATTAAATCGCACTCTTACCTTATTCTATATTACATTATTTACACTGTTTATTTGTTGCACAATATCTTATTTCTGTTGTGTTATATGTACACAGAGGAACATAAGCATTGTCATTTCATCTCTGTATACTTGCACAAAGTTCACTTTGAATTTGATATTCAGTAATGGAACAAACAATACCAAAGTGCAGGAAAAAAGCTAATGTTAGACTGAAGCTATTTAGAAGACTGTGCTTTAAAACTTTAAAAGTAATGTTTGGAGATGGCATTTATTATTTAAATAATAAAAAATCAGAAGGGTTTCATGTTGGATAAATAATGGATGTTGACACTTTAAATGAGTTCAACCTCTTCTTACACAATAAAGCAAATGTGAAATTCTGTCAATTTGTTATTTCTTGAATTAGAAGTCTGAAAACTTCAGATCTAAATCATTAATAAATTAATAACACCTCCAGTTCCTACTTGACCAATTGAATTTTCACTCCTTTACCACATGTCATTGTAACCCCCTTCTTAATGTTTTGGGCATGCACCTTATCTGATTTAGGGCCTTTCTTGTCGTTTTTGGGACTGTCCAAGGCCAAACATCCCTACTTATGCCCAACAGTTCATTTAAAGTTCAGCTGCGTCCCTCAAAGTTAACTTAAGTTCACTGCACCTGGGCGGGTGAGCTGCTCCTCCCCTGTGCTTCTGAGAGAGACTGATACAATTCAACTTGTTAAGGGGCTCTTGGTCAGACATGAGTTTAAACTTTAACTGTAGAAGATTTTTACATTGAGACCCATATAATTATGCCACACCAATCACCCTTGATCTGTAAAAATAGCCCTTCAATCGCTGAATCACTCTCCAGAAAATGGACTTCTTTGATGAAGTTGAACGTCTCCGCTGGATGATCCCATTAGTCACATGGAATGAGGAGGGTTTGGCAGAAAAAGAGTTAACTAGTATCATGAAGGGAGCCATCACATCAGGGTCACTATTTTGGGTCTATGTGGTTCATGAAGTGGTTCAGCAAGTGGCAGTGGTTTAAGTGGAGTTGGCAATGGTACTGTACGTGGGAGGTTTGATTCCATCCTGGCTGACTGGGGCGGATAAACAACAAGGACCCTGCTTGGCTCAAGATTTTTGACCCCCTGGGAGACCATGGCCCGGTGATTTGTCTTGTGTGGTGGCTTTAGGGTCTGTCTGCTGGTTGGCCAGTACCAGTGGTTTTCAGATAGACTGCAGGGTGCCTTTAATCTCTCGTGGATCATTGTTGCGCAGTCAAATTTGTGATTCGGATGCATAGTAAAATTGTACCATGATGTACAGATGCTTTAGGAATATAAAGCTATTTTTGTGTTTTATTTTTCTTTTTATAATGAAATGCATTGTGAGATTTTGAATGAATAGTTTAGTAAAAATTAAGGGGACAGTTTCACAAAATAATGCACAACTAATTCAAAAGGGGGTTGGTGTATTTTTTAGGGGTAAAATAAGTTACGGTTTAGCATATTCTAAACACATACTGTTTTATTGTGATGCATTGTGTCGTGTCAGGAGTCCAAGCATTTGCCTATGTCTGAATTGCATATACCTTTTTGAGATGAGGAAAAAACTGAGATGTTTGAGGTGAAAAATTGTTTAAACGCTTCTGATATTACGTCCTAGACGCGAGAGTGCAAGTGTAAGAAATTTTGAGGACTTATGGGAGTGCACTGCAGCAGAATGTCATCTATAACCCACACAGGCATAAAAAACGCAAAATAATTTGAAAGAATTTTGTGGAATTTTGGGGATAGGTTAATTGAACACACTAAATTGGCCCTAGGTGTGATTGTGAGTGTGACTGTGTGTGTGTGTGGCCCTGCGATGTGCTGGCGACTGTCCAGGGTGTACCCCGCCTTCGCCCATAGTAACTGGGATAGGCTCCAGTCCCCCCCCGACCCCGAGTGCAGGATAAAGGGGTAGAAAATGGATGGATGGATGGATGGATGGATGAGTTTGCATTAAAAAAAAACCCACATAGTCCACAATGCCAAGAAAAAAAAAGTTAGATGCAAATTAAATGCAAAGCACAACAAATAGTAAATTGTCTTCACATGCCAAAACAACTTCTTATTTGGATGTTCTCCCAGTTTGTGTTGACACTCGAGGTGTCAGATGTCTTGTTGAGCTTTGTTTGGTGTTACTCTGTCATGAAGAACCAAAGTAATTGTAATTTACAAAACATGTAAAAATAATAACTGAGTTACACACATATGTCCAGGGAAACTGCAGCAAGCATGCAGGAGAGCAAACACGAGTTTTAGACCCTAGTATGTGCACATTTAATGATACAAAGACAAAATTTAACTGGAGAATACCCTTAGGGAAGACCTTGCAGTGAATCACACACCACCATATTAATGGGTAAGCTGAGAGGGATCATTCCTCATGCAGCATTTATCAGTAAAACACATATCACTTCAAGTTTAATAGGGGGATCATGGCATGGAGCCATGCGAAATAATGGAAATGCTCACCAGCGGATAATTATAAATGACTTTTACAGTGCAGTAATTCACCAAGTGATCCATTTAGTGCTGCTTGGCTATGCATGCAATGGTATCATTAGAGACATCCCTTTATTTATTTAGCATCAGCTCCACAGGGCAGACTGCAGAAACACTGGGCACGTTTCATCTCCTGTCAGCGACAAGATGGGTGATGGTTCAGCATAATTCTGTAGTAAGTTATAATAATCTGAGGGTATTATATGTGCCAACAGGCACTTGGGTCAATCTGTGGTCTTACAGATTGAAAACATCAAAGAGAGCCCTGAGTTGTATTTAGTTTTTGCTTTTTTGGTAGGGGCGGTTTGCATATTATGGAATATTAGTTTTACCTCCTTTAGACTGACTTTAAAACGTTGCACTTGAAGCTTCCATTTGTAACTGGCTTTCTTTGCCATTGCATTGCACTTTATGAGCATTTTCACCTTTTTCTGGACTCATTTGGATTTCTTTTTATGAGATGTCTTGATTTTGACATATTTTGTGCAGTCTTGCTTATAAATATGATGCCTTATTTCTTCTTCACTTTAAACCTCCTTTAAAATTCATTCTGGATGTACACTCCTGCTGCCTGTGCCTGCTTTCTATTGTATTCATGAGGCCAGGATGCATACTTGTTACACCAGTATGCCCAGTAGGATTGGCGGGGTTGTATATTGGTCCTGTTTCATTGTTGGGAATAGGACTGAGAAATTATGCAGCAATGCATGAGCCACAATCAGTAATCCTGCATTACTAAAAAGTGCACAGATATGTTAGATGTGCTTGAAAAACAGCCAATGAGGCATAAAGGTAGTGTAGGTATATGAAATATGCTTGTAATGAAATTGAAACTCGTGCAAAATGTGTCCTCAACCAGTTACTCACTGTATGCACAGCCGTAGGCCTCAACTCTCAGCCCCACCCTGCCACTGGGGCTCCACGTGAGAGGAACAAATCGCAGAAAACGGGTTCTGATAGTCTGGCTGAGTTTGTGATGGACAGAAGACTCTGAATTTGTGTTCCCCACCAGTTTCTGGAAAAAGAGAAATAAAGACAAAAAATGAACAATGACATTCATAATAAACATAGATGTCATTCATTTACTTTATAAAGTGGTGAGGAGAGCCACATTTTTTGTAGTTATATTTTCCCCTCAAGGACCAAAAGATGCTGTTGTGATTTTAGCATGCCCTTAAGGCCTGTTTTATTTCCAACAGCAATTCAAGCTAAAGGACAATATTTCAACATGAACAGCCAAGGAAACTGTCTGTATAAGACAATGTGAATGTGATATTTTTTTTACAAAAACATTTACCACAAATCTGTCCCTTTTTGAAGTTTAGCTTCTATTTATGGAGTGAAGAGTAAATATTCTTTCTGGAAAAGCCGCTGTGCTGGGGCAGGGGTCAGGTTCAAAACAGGGGAAATGTGAGACCCGGTCTCACGTTTATTTGTGCAGCCATCACAACATAAAAAATTATTAAAACATGCTGTGATCATGTTTTAGGCCTTTTTTAAGTGCTAGGACAACATTTCCTACCCTTGTTTACACACTATTACTTCTACTTCAGACATAATGACTATAACTAGTGTTAATTTTGTCAGACGAGACGAGACGAAATATGTTCGTCAACGACCTTTTTTTCCATGACTAAGACGAGACGATGACGAGACGGCAACAGTGTCCAAAAATCCTGACTAAGACAAAATTAACATGCATTAATGTTGACGAAAAAAGATGATACAATAAAAACTAAGATAAAATCTCTCCTCAATTTCGTCTACAATCGTCTTTTTCCATCATGAGATAGAATATTCAATATTTACGCCTTCAAAATAGTTCATTGTGCTGCTGCTGCCTGCCTGTGGAGCAACAACACAGGAGCAAACACCAAAGATTTCTGCCAGACAAGCACAATTCCTGGTTTACACTCAAAATGCAGTTTTTCATACACACTTTTTTCAAAACACAATTCTCTGCAATAGGCACTATTTTAACAAGAAACACACTGTCATTCAAAATTGAACAGTCAGTTGCCCTAATTTGCATACAAACTCATCAAATGGGTAAACACCTATCACACATAATTGCAATTAAGAATCAGAGCTTTATAAAAGTGCAACAGGGGAGCTCTTCACTTTTGGAGCAATGGATGCCAACACTGGAAACAGAGGCAGAGCCAGAGTAGAGGGGGAGAATAAGGAGGATGAGGACAAGAAATGCTAAGAACAATTAGATCAAAGCCATGTGATCCAATAATGAGAGAGGCTGGGCAAAAAGTACAGACAGGGGCGTAGCACTCGGGGGGTGGGTGGGGCAGTTTTAACACCCCCACTTTTGTTCAAATGTGATTCCAGCCCCCACCCCCATGCCCCACACACACTTTTGTCAGATTATATTGTATTGAGTTCATTAAATTGTATTTATAACTTGGCATCCCCATCTCAGAACACCCCCACTTTTGGAAAGCTTGATACGTCCCTGAGTACAGACACATTTGAGCGGGTATACATTAGAATCCATCATCCACACATTCTAAAATGAGAATAGGTAAGAAATCTCACTGTACTCAAGGAGTGCATTACTGTATTACATTACTGCCTGAGAACAGTTTTGTAGACTGTTTCAGTATTTGGGAAATGTATCCTAATTTGTATACCTACACAGTAGGTCTTATCACAGTACTTTACAGTTTTTAGTATTATAGAAAGAGAGGATTCAGTAATTGTTTTTTGTAACTGTATTCAGTAAATGTATCTGTATATGTAGACCACAGCATCTGCAACTTTGTAATGGTTGGGATGAACACTGTGTACATTACAGTTTTTCTTAGTAGTTTACACACATTTACTTGTATTTCAGACACAATGACTACAACATGTAACTGATGCACCAACCCCCTGAACCAATTCTGCTAAACCCCAAGCACAATTTCAGCTTTACACTCCATTTGCAGTTTTAAAAAAACTTTTTTTAAACACTACACACAGTTCTCTAGATTGTAAAGCCAGTTGCTCTACTTTGCATACAAGCTCATCACATGGGTAAATATCTGTCACACATAATTGCAATTCAGAATCAGAGCTTTAAAAAGAGCAAAAGGTGAGCTCTTCTGTTTCAGAGCAAAGGATGCCAACACTGGAAGCAGATACAGAGACAGAGGAGAGAAGGAGGACGGGGAGGCTAACTGAAACGCATACTTCTACGGACATACTTCTAAAGAACAAAACATTACCAAACAGAATACACATACTTGAACTGAAACCCAAGATACAGAACCAACTTAGATACTGAACACACAGAATAACACCCAGAGATACAGACAGGGGGACCCATGCTCCTCAAACAAACAACCCAACACAAAACAGGAGCCCCAACTTGAGGACATCCAGAAGGCCGGGGCCAACCGGAAGAGGACAGGGAACGCTGGCACGTCGACCAGCAAACTCGGGTTTACACAGGGAACAGACAGAACATGGGTTAGACAAAACACGAGGCCCAGAAACCTACAGAACATACAAGGCTCGTGCTCCCCAAATGAACAACCAAAACAGAAGACAGAGGCTTGCCTCCGCTCTATGTAAACTGAGGCTAGAGGCGAGGGGTGCCCGAACGGGCACAGAGGGCATGGCAAACTGGGGGAACACAAACCTGGGGAAAAACCGACACAAAACCATGCAGAGATAAACAAGAAACAAAAAACATGAATCTGAACACACAGAGACAGAACCGTCACATAATGAGGTCTGAACTCCTCCCAGAAACAGACAAACCACAACTAGGAACCAGGACCAGGGACAGGAGGGACAGGAACACAGCGGACGGGAAAACGGGGCAGAGAGGAGGCACCACGATCCTGAAATCCGCAGTCCGGGGATCCCCGTCCTGAGGTCCACTGTCCGGAAGCTCCGCCCACCTGAGCTCCTGAATACTGAGGCTCCACCATCCTAGGTTCCACCATCCTAGGTTCCACCATCCGACGACGCGGACGGGAACTCATGGATGAGAACCTCACGGATCGGAACCGGTTGGAAGGGAACCTCATGGACGGAAAAAAAATGAACGGGACCCCCAAGGAATGGAGCCCCACAGACCGAGGCCAATAACAAACAGGGACGGGGAAACAGGGACAGGGACAGACACCTGCTCTTGTCTCAGACCACGCGCTCCAGAATGACATCACGGACACGCTGGCCTCGGAGAAGCAGATGCCGCATAAGGAGGGGAACCAGAACCTGGGCAACACAAACTACAGGAGGGACAGGACAGGAACCAGGGAGGTCCATGCTTCTCAAACAAACCAAACACGGGGACCAGAAAGAGTCTCCTAAAACCCAAACCCGGGGGGAATACAAAGAGGAGAAGCACGGACCAGAGACAGAGAAGCAGTGTCAAGTTTTCCTTACCTTAACCCTAGCCCTTGAGTTATCCTAACCATTACACTTAGTCCCGCCCTAATAAGGTCAACTTGTCACTTACAAAAGACACATTGCAACAGTCATAAACATTAATAAAAATGAATAGAAATGTGTCATGTCAGAAAAAAACCCACTAAGACAGACACACATTCTTACACACACAGAATAAAGTAGTGGATTAGTCTCTTAAAGGAGCAACTGATTTAATCACAAGAGGTGACTTTTGGCAATGACTCAAAAACTGTCTAAAGTGTCCATGGAGTAAGAATGCGTGGTAACCGTTGGCATTCATTGGTTGATGCAACATCACATGAAAGTTTGAACATGTCCCAAAATAAATATTAAGAGAAAAGTTGTAACAACTTCATCTGTGTTCATCAGCTGATAATTTGCATACACTGCAAAATGCTTCTCGGTCATTTCCCATGACCGGCTTGAAGCAGTCATTAAATGACGGGTCATCAAGCCAAGTTTAAGAAAACTTCCCCAGTGTGCGAAATAACCATCTCCCTATTGTTGCGCACTACTGATTGAAATATTCTCAACACTCAGTAGATATGTAACCTTACAGTATTTAATTGCTAAATAGATGCATTACAATGAATGTATTGCCTGCATGACAACAATGACAATTTTTATAATCTAATATCCTATAGTAAACACTGACATAGGAAGTTGCATTGACTAAGGTTGTATGGATTGTATGCTGTTTTATTTCAAGGAGAGGCAAAGTTGCATTGCACTGCAGACACAACAACAACTGGTACCAATCTTGCGCGCTTACAAGAGCAATGGGCTGAATAAATGTCAGGTACGGCCTATCAGCACGCAATCAGTGTAAATGAGAGCCTGACTGACCAAACGTGTGACATAACTTAATAACATGTCGACAGCAAATACAGCCAGACACATCATCGATAAAATACACACCGCACACTAAAAGCAAACTCAAGTAAAAAAAAGCACCATTGCATGTGTTCTCGCTCCTTCACTCACACACACACACACACATGCACACATACACACACACCTTAATGCCTCCAATGTTCATCTAGACTGGTAGGAGATGATCTTCTGTTCCAGTGGCGAGTTGCTTACTGTGCACTTACATCTTCATTTCTAAGTAAGAACTTCTTGTATGTGACGAACCCAAAGTTTGCTCATGATACGCTCTGCAGCTTTGGATGTTTAGGCATTATTAGTAAGAGTTCTGTCTTTCTTCTGTTTGTCGCGCACGTCGCTAACTTACATACGGTCACAGGATTGGCTGGTCCCCCTGCCAAAAATATTAAATATATATATTTTATTTTGAATATTTGACATGGTGAGCATGACAAATGTTTTTTTTTTACATAATTTGAGAACCCCTAAAATTGTGCTTTTTAAGCTTTCAGATAAGATAAGATAACATAAGATTTTGTCAAGATATTGTCACATTGTATTGAAGCAGGATGCTATACACACAACGAAATTGTAGGGGCTACTTAATGGTGCAACAAATATGGACAGTGACACACTGGGTGTCCCATGAGGGGGTCTCATGAATTAATCGGTGGACCCCTCCCCCGGTATTTCGCACACAGCATTTCCCAATTTCCCGCTGTAACTTTTTGAAAAATTACAAGCATCAAGTGGCTACTAGATAATATTAGAATGTCTTAAATAAGACGGGCTCAACTACTATGGCGTATTGGGGGGATGAGGACGCTAGCAGCCTAGCAGCCACTTTAGCGAAAAGTGCTTCCCAGGAAGTGAAGACTTTGGCATATATATCTGACAAGCGTCATTTTTAGACGAAGCGGAGCTCCTCTTGCAGCTGCCACTGATTGATTTGGTGATGAAAAAAATTACTACCAAGTCAAACTGCGCTTACTACCTTTAACTACCTTTTAAGGGCCTAAATTTGGGCTGATTTCATTTATTACATTTTACTACCTTTTACAACCCCGCAGCAGCTTCAACAGTAAAACCACTGACAGATAAAGTTAAAAACAGTGACTAGCCTGTTACAATGTGCTGGGATACATTAGGCCGTTCTTAAAGTAGATGTGGAAAGCAGGAAAAATGAGTGAGTATTAGGATCTAAGCCATTTTGAGATGGGCCAAATTGTAATGGATGGACGACTGACTCAGGGCATCTCCAAAACAGCAAGTCCTGGTATACAGTGGCCAGAACCTACCAAAAGTACTCTAAGGAAGCATATACAGTGAGTGATATACAGTGGACTACTGTCCAATTCCAAAAAATTACCCAGATGTCTAACATATTCAAATGTATGCTGCCAATGCCTGTTGCTTGAGTTATGAAGGATATGGATGAAAAATATAAAAAAACAAATACATGTAAAAGGAGAAAGATTGTGATGTTAGCAATAAATTGGCACGACATTCTGCTGTATAATCTACCTATTAGCTGTTCCATCAATGTTTCATGCCAAATCGCAATACTTCCTTGTTTAAAATGTATTACAAACTACAGTTATTTTCCAAACTGTGATAATCACTATACATGTTTTTAGGCTGAAGGCAACCAGTTTTTGCTCTGTATAGAATCAGATTTGTGCCAAAATTTCAAAATAAACGTTGCTAATATCAAATAAAATTCATTAAAAATTCTCCTAATATCAAACAAAATTAATTCAAAATTCATTCTTGCCTGTCCAACTTTCAATTACACTGCTAGTTTTTCAGTTTCGCTGCTGGCTTTTCAGTCATGCCGCCCCCTTTTTCATTTTGCTGTGTGAGGAATCGATTTCAGTTCTCGCACAAATCTCTCATATGGGTGGGTTTTCGCCTCATTTGCCAGCAGGATTTTAGGATATCAGGAGCTGTAATAATTTGCCTCTGGGTTTGCATTTTTTATGATGCATCAGAGGTGCAATTCTCTCCCGACAGTTTATGGATAGTTGTCGACCCAAAAATGTGTTCTGTCAGAGCTGCCTTTGTTATTGTAAGATTTATTTATTTTTTGCCAGTGATTGAAACCAAACACAGTTAACTTGTAAGTGGTCATCTGGCACACTGTTGCATTTCCCACCATGTTAAAAATGTGTTACCTTCATAGAAAATCCCACTGAAATCTTCAGTCTAAACAGATGGCAGTGCTTGTCCTTTTTCAACTTTGCAAATGTTAGTTTTATATAAATTGTTGTTTTATGGACAGTAAAAACAATGGGCTTTTTCAAAATCAAAATGATGTTATGACCTACACATAGTCAGCTTGGTTATGGCCTGTTTATAGCCCTGCCATTGAGCAGTCTGGGTAAGTGTCACTTTATTTGTAATGGAAAAAAAATGTTTGCATGACGCAATAAGAGACACAATATCTCCTGGGTTCCCTTAATCTATAGCATCACCTCTCCCATTACATCACGGCCTTTCCACCAAACCATCCCCTGTGCTGTATTTCTACCCACATGATGAAACACTGCCCTCTCCCCGGTTACCTCCTTGTCTCCATCCTTCCACTTCAGAAAAGAAATGAAAACAGCTACAATACATCTTCCCAATTACTCGCCTGGAACAACTCACCTTTTGCCCCCAGGGCACAGCCAGCTTCCACTCATACCCGGGGAGAGAAACCTAGTTAAGACACAGAGCCCAAGTAAACAGCTTCCCCCGAGTGCTTCATTATCTCTATTCTTGTATTCTGTTCTCTGTTCTCCTACTTCTTCTCCATTTGGCTGCTGGTGACGCAAGTGCGTCGTGATACTCTCCCACAGGACATGTTTCATCAGCCCCATTTTAGTTGTGCTCAAGCCTCAGTTAAACATTTTACACCACTAAAGCCCTACATGATGTGAAACACACCCCTGAGAGTAGAGGGGAGGTAAATTAAGATAATTTCTGGTGTCATTTGGAGGAGAAACACAGAACATTCTTTTCTACCAGAGAGAATAGATGTTGTTCAAAAGATGCACAATACATTTCCAAGAGTCACTAAAGCTTCCGTGAAGATAAAAATGATAATGTCTGATGTATATTTTGTGTTGTGTACAATGCGTACCCGGAGTGTGCTCATTAGTAAGCACTTATTCAGTGTCTGTAGAACAGCCGCAAGACTACGGAGTCACTGGTACCAAATTTCAGATATTGAGTCTGGGAGTATTTTATTATTATTATTAGTAGTAGTAGTAGTAGTAGTATTATTATTAAATAATAATTATTAATATAATAATAATAGTAATTACAGATGTAGGTGATCAGACAGTTTTCTGCAGTATTTCCTTTAGAGTTTTGGAAGGATGGAATATTGCAGCCAGCCAGTTAGCATAAAGCTAACTGCAGGCCTGAATCATCACCTCAGACTTGTTGGGATATGGTTTCAGGCTTACAAATAACATGCTGTCATATATGAAAATGTATAAATAAACCTTGCTAACAATATATCTTGACTGAGTAATTGCCCTTTTTTTGCACTTCCATTGCTCTTTTAATCTTCTTTTATTTCTTTCTAAATGTATACTTTTAGTTCTCTTTTCTTTTTTTCTTACAATTTTTTTTAACATAATAATTTTATCTTATTATTGTAAAGCACAATGAATGGCCTTTATGTATGACATATGGCTCAAAATTATATATTAGGTTTTTTACTAAATACCACCAATGACTTCACAGACACTTTCTCCAACTCTCTTTAAGAACTTTTCTTTCCCAGACAGTAATTGTCCAAAGGCTGACGAAAGCCATGCTTTCAATGTGGCACATCGCGGAGGCGAGTGTAGGTGAACAATAGGAAAATGTTCTCAACCCGAGTCACTCTAGATTTATTATGTTCCAGTGGGCTTTCTAACTCATCGAATTGGCTTCCTCATGCATCACGCTGTTGCTCCCCGTGGAGGAGAGGACCTGAACGGCTATAGAAATAGAGAGCACATCTAAGAGCCTTGGAGGCCTTTACAGGCAAACTAAGACAAGAAAGCTCTCCGTAGGGGCTAGGCAGTCTCTCTCTCTCTCTCACTTTCACCCACTCTGTACCTCCTCCTCTCTTTCATTCTCCTTCATTCTCTCTTGTCTCTTTTGATGGGCATCGCACTCCTACGCACCTACATCAGAGCACATGTATTATTTACTGGTGGAATAAATATACATCTGAGGGGACCTGGACAGGTGACAATTCTATCACACAGAGTCAGTATTGTTGTTTGTGAGCACATGTGATATAGGGAAAACAGTGCATTTTATACAGTTGTTTAAAATGAATAAATGTATTTTATTCCAAATTTGTGTCTGTGACAGCAAGAGTACATGTAATAGTAAACCATCAAAGAAGAGTATATAAGCATTCTTTAATGGGCATAAATGCAGCTTTTAAATGCTAATTTCAGTACCTTGCTTATGTTGGGGAATTGCTCACAAGAGATCTATGCATGAAATCGATGCTCTCCCTGTGGAACTGATTTTGTTTCTTGTTCTTTTTTAATCAATGACAATGTGTGTTCACTTTTGTAACATTACATCTAGGGATGTCACGATCTGATCGCGTGATCGGAAATCGGGCCCGATCACATGCTTACAGACTCGATCGGAATCGGACGTTGCCTCCCGATCAGGACTCGGAGCTTAATGTTGTGTCAGGTTTGTCTCAACATCGCAGTCACTCGCCAGAGGACTTCACAGTACATCACAGTCACTCGCCAGACTCCTACCCTGGACTCGCGTGAGACTGAGTGAGAGGTGATTAGGGGGCGTGGCAGGTCATTGTCCGATTGTGTGATTGGAGGAGTGCGTGAGTGTTTGTGTATATCAGCCCCGCCGGCCTGAGCAGTAAGGTGTGTGGACACCGCTGTGCAAACTGGTCTGTGGGAAAGCTGCAGAGAAAAGGCTCTTTTTAACTCTAACTGGAGATATATATAATGTTTACCCAGGCAACCCAGCCGAAGACGAGTCGGCTCATGCTACAGGATAGTTTGAAGAGGAGAGAAAAAATGTCTCGTGACGGCACGAAGGCTCAGGACATCACAGCCAAATAGCACAAATGATCGCAACGAGTGACCTGCCATTCACCTTAGTATAGTATATTGAAGTATCAGTTCGGGACTCAGTACAGGCAAATACTCAAAATCAAATGACTCGGAGTCAAGGGCAAAAAAACCTGATCGGGACATCTCTAGTTACATTTATTTTGTAAATTTTTTTATGCTTTTAATCAACCTCTAATGCTACATTGTAATACAAAAGTTAAATTAAGAAAGCAATATTTTACACATTTTTTAAGTAAAGAAATCAGGCAGATTACACCCACTCTAGAACTTGGAAAATCACATTTAAAGATTCCACAACATCCCATCAATATTGTGTTTTACTGTACAGCAGACCACAATTTAGGAGGTAAATTGTGAGCTTGTTTAAATATCTATTTATTTATGCTATAAATACGATCGTTTCGTGTCTTAAGACATCAACGTGTCGTCACGAGCCACGGGGTGTAATCTGGACTTGTCTGTGCATGGTTTTTTTACTTGGAAAGGTTTGATGTCCATCCACTTCCATTAAATGACTACCAGACTGCTACGGCTAAAGCTAAAAATCTCTGTTTGTGTTCCGCTGAGAAAACAAAGTCACCTTCGACTTGGATTCCCTGGGGGTAAGCAAATAAACATCAAATTTTCATTTTTGTGTGAATCGCTTTAATGCAAATTTTTAAAATGTATTTGTAGACATCAGTGACATCCAAATTATGCCTTTAGTGTTATAATTAATGTGTGCACAGTAAAAAAGGTATTTTAAAATAAACTGTCTTATAAAGAGGACCCTATGCCTTCTATAACAAAAGCGAAATGGATTATAGTAGAGAAGAAAATAAATACTAGTCACAGGACTATTAAAGTGCTTACTGATTTCAAAAAGATATGTGTAAGAGAAGCCTCTTGCGCCAGGTGTATAATACACATGCATTATTTATTTATTTTTTTTAATTACGTCACTTATAGTATAAAAAATGTACAATGCAAACGAATTAATTCAGACTCACACAATTGCAATAGATCAAGTGCTTATCAAGACTTAATAATTAATTAGAGTCCAAATTTAAGTCATGCTCTCATTCCCTGAAGGCCTTGGGATTTCAAGAATCATTTATTTGTCATACGCTGATCATTTTTATGCTTTGTTTCCTTTGGACAGCTAGTTTTTGCCCAAAAGCTGCCCAAGGATCAGAAACCACAAATAAAATAGGAAATAATTCAAATGGTGAGGAATGTCAGTGACTGCCTCACCTGCCTCACTTTTCTTCATCCTAACAATAGTGGATCAAACAATAAATAAAACATGATTCACCTGGTTGAGAAAACCACCCTGGATGAGGATGTCTGGTACTCCAGAACTCCAAGTGAAGACATGAAGAAGTTCATTCATCTTCTTCAGTTACAGTTACAGTTATGGTATTTGGCAGATGCTCTTATCCAGAGCGATGCACATCAGTACTTGAGTGGTCAACCTCTGTTCCTCATACATACAAAGCTAAACTCAAATCTGGTTAATACCAGTTAGGTTGCACCTGATAGCAAACCCCGTCAAAGAAAAGAAAAATCAGAGGCTAGTACAATTTGGCAAAACATGGACATGGGTAAGAGAAGGGGGGTTTTTTAATATAAAAAAAGTTCAAGCAGTAAGTGTGAGGACTTGTTAGTCCCCTAAATGCTCCTTGAGAAAGTGGGTCTTCAGACAATGCTTCAAGACAGGAAGGGACAGATCACCAGAGAAAGTTCATTCCACTGCTGTGGGGCCAGGTCTGAGAAGAGTCTTGATGCATGTCTTCTTTTCTCCTAAGCAGAAAAGGTTAAATACAAGCAATGCTTGATGTTCTGAGAGAATAGGAAGTGAGGTGCTGCTTGATAAATTAGGAGGTGCAAGCCCATTCTTGGCCTTAAAGGCAAGTGTTAAGGCTTTAAACCTAATGTGAACAAGAAGTGAGTGCAGGTTGGGTAGTGGAAGCACGGTGTGGAGTCCAGCCAGCAGAGATTTAAAGAAGTCCAGTTTAGACAAGAAACTGCATAGCTTCTGTGGTGAGAAAGGGACAGATTATTCTGTGGAAAAGAAAGTATCTGCAAGTTCTGGATAAGTGGTCAACATGCCATGAGAATGTTGTTAATTTTGTATGACACCTAAGCTTCCTTGAGGAGTTCTCACAAGAAATGGCGGGTTTTGGTGATAGATCCCCTTTAATGTGTAGAAGCTCTTCAAAATCTATACTCAAGATCAGAAGGCACTGCTTTGTTGAAGCAAAAAATTGTTGAATGCTTGTGGGAGAAAAACAGGACCTCAGTGGAAAACCAAGGCACAGAACTCAACAGATCAAGACTTCATTCAGGTTCCTTTATTTTAGTGCTATTGATTCATATTAATATGCTCTTTATTTTTTCCACAGGTAAGTGTGACATATATAATATTATAATATTAATTGTCCATTTGCATAATGAAGGAAATGTGCAAAGGAGCAAAAATTACAGTATGTGGTAGATGAAAGGGGCGTGCAAAGAAGGTTAATGTGCAAATTGAGCTTAATGTGTAAATTGAGCTTAATGTGCAAAATGAGCTTAATGTGCAAAGTTACAGTCAGTCTGATGACAGTGGGGAAGAAAGAGTTGTTGTTCACACTTCTGAACCAAGGGCAGGAATGTGAGCAGTCCGTGTTGGGGGTGTGCAGGGACTTTGAAGATGGAGGCAGCTCTCCTATGGACACGGCAGTGGTAGAGGATCTGCAGAGTCGGCAACGGAATTCTGCTGCTCTTTTCCGCATCACTCTCTGCATGTGTTTGCGATCCATAGCAGTAGTGATGCCATACCATGCAGTCATGCAGCTGGTCAGTGTACTCCCCAGAGTGCAGCTGTAGAAGTTACTAAGCAAAATCCAGCTGCTGTTGACCCTTCTTAACCAGCTTTGTGGTGTTCAGTGTAAATGTGTGGTTCTCACTAATGTGGACCCCAAGGTACTTAAAGCTGAATTACATTAAATTACAAAAGTCTAAATTATATTTGGAAATGTTTAGCAGTAAACTTTATGCACTGTGTCAACATCATTTACAAAAAAAACAAAGGAAAATACAATTGTCCATTACTTAGACCCATTTGCTGCCAACATGACAAGTAGGGTTGGGTATCGTTAGGTGACAAAATGGTCCCGGAACCGATACTATACAAAAGCCACAAATTGATGGTGTATTACTCAAGAATACATTTTTATTGAAAAAATATTGTATGCTTGAAATTGAACAATACATTAAAAGTTTAAAGTATATATGAATATATAAGTAAATACAAAAAACAGCAACAAAAAACATAAGCCACCTAACCCAACTACAATAACCAAACTGCTTGCAACAGGGGCGCAGATAGCATTTTTAAGACGGGGGGGATTTAATCTGTGGGGGCGTGGCCTGTGATGGGGCATGGTCTGGGTTGGGGCTTGGGAAATGGGTTCCTTTTCATTAACCCCACGCCACTAAGAACCAGATTTAAGTAATAGAAAAGCAAAAAAAAACATGTAGGGTTAAACCGAACCGAGCTGGAACCAGTCAGTGTAAAACCCCCATTATGAGCGAGCTAACAGAGCTATGTAAACAGAGTAAACATGAGAGCCCCAACTGCAGAGGTCGAAAATGCACCGTAATAATAATCTCCCGATCAAACTCCACCTTCCCAAAGAGTTATAAACTGCCTCGGGAACCCAGTTAGGGTACATCTATTCAAAATCTATTCCACAAATATAATGATGCCTTTAAGTCTGTTTTCTCTCAGCCAAGATTCTGTTGCTGCATACAGCAGTTAAGATGTGCAAAATAAAACATTTTAGACTCTAAACCAGGAGTATGAGTAATACATCACTAGATCATCTGTGCTACAGGGGGTCGAGGTCTAAATTAAATCGGAGTGGCACCGAAATGAGGCACCGAAATTCGCATTCTGTTTTGGTCCGGTACATACCGGTTATATAGGTCCGGTTCCATATTGGCAACGGTTTTCGGTACCCAACCCTAATGACAAGCATGTCTGAATCTATCAAACATGCAACACTTGTCCTTTTATATGCTTTGAAAACGTTATTTCAAAGAGCACTACACAAAGGACAGACAGAAGGCAGAGTAACATGTGACTTATTTCAAGGAAGATTAGGTCGCCTCCTAAGAAAAGCTTAGCAGGGCAAAAATACATGCCACCTGACAGGCATGTCATGAGCTGTCCACAGCTGTGGTCCAAAGAATACACAGTTGGTCACAGAAAATGCTTGAAAATACTGATCTTTTCTGTTCTCATGTACTTTTTGCTGCATTCTACATCAGTACAGAAATGTACATGTACTAACATAGTGTGCTTTCCACATTCAGTATAAGTACTATTGAATGCCTGCTCTCCAGCTGCATCACTTTCTGGTTCGAGAACTGTACTGTTTAGGACTGTAACACATTGCAGTGGATAGTGAGAGCAGATGAGAAGGTATTGGTTTGTCTCTGCCTTCTCTGAAAAACTCCAAAACAATAATATTTTGAAAGACAATTCCCACCTGTTGTATGGAATCTTCTCTCTTCTACCTTCTGGCAAACTGTATCAAAGCTTCTGCAAGACTGTGCAAGAATTTCATACCATTGACCATTGCACTGAATGCACATAAATATCAAGTCCATGTGCGCAGCACTTTACATCTTAGCTCTTTTTCGGGGTAAAAGTGGGGGAACAATGGGGAACAGTGAGGACACCCCCTCAAATATCTCAAACATCAGTTCAGTTCAGGTCTTCACCCTCAGTTTTCTGCACTTGTGGATTGTGAGGGCATTGTGAGGGCAAAACTCCAGCATCACTCCACAGTCCCCACCGCAAAACAGACACACACAAACAGACAACTGCACAGACTAACAAGTGCCTAGTGCCCCCGCAGGTCATAGGAAGAAAACAATGAGTACTATTACAGGCAATTCCTTTTTAAATATAACTCAGTCAGTTTAGATGGCTCGTGACAATATTGTCCCTGCTCTGCTTATCCCAGTTGCACAAATTCAGCATCACAGACCTCATAGGCTACTGGTTAACAGGCACTGTGGAGCAGGTCAGCAGTGCATGAGAAAAGTTTGAGCAATCTTGGTGTACAGGGAGGGTGTTGTGGCTAAATAGACTGAGGGCTATTATACCCTAGTGTGTCTACTAAAACGTCTTAGTTTTTTCTGTTCTCTTTTTCTTCTTCTCATACTCACATGCCAGCATGCAAACACACGCGCCACACACACCCACAAATGCGCACGTGCGCACACACACACACACACACACACACATACTCAATAGGTGGTGAATGCTGGTGCAATTATCACTTTCTTTAGGGAGCCCATTCACACCTACCTAATGGAAGACCTTTTCTGACACACATCAAAAGCAAAACAAACCCAACTGTACCTCACTACACTTTCATGCTCACATATCTCCTCCACATATATAACAGCTACTGCATTTACTTAGTCAATCCGGAATGAAATGCATTAAAATGTAGCCATAGCAGCTGGCAAACGTTATCATCTCTCCACCTGACAGTTGCTTTTCACAAGACATTAAAACATCTACACAAAATTTTGTGTTTGATCATGTCCAAAAGTGTCCAAGAACACCCGTAGTTTGAACAATCTCCACAGAAATGGAAGACAAAGAGCAGCTATTAACGAGGCTAAAGCCCCAATATCCAAATGTTAGCTTATAAAGTCCCCCAGGTCTGACCTGTGGAGGGATGGAGCTCCGTTCTGTACTTCTAAAATGTGCTGCAGTGTTGCTTGGATTTAGATCTATGTTAATGCTCTTGTAGCTGCAATGAAATCCTTACAGCAATGTCCCAATGGTTTCTCAGTAGAGTAAAGGCTGTTACTACTGAAAATGCGGGCAAATTCCCTGTTTTTACCAAAAGGAATTCCAAGTAGCCCAAATAACTCAAGTGTGACCATTAAAAGAAGGGAACCACAGAGGGGCTACTAGCAGTGCTGGGATTCAAACCCACAACCTTCTGACTGCCCTAACCAATAGGCCACCACCTGCCCATTTAAAGATATATAAAAATCAAAATATTCAAATGAAAATAAACTAGTCTAAAACATGTTTACACTTCTACTTTTTCACTGTTTGCTGATCTCTCACACTTAGAGATACCACAGAAAGCTCAACATGATTTCTAAAACCTCAAGCATCAATACAAACCAGGGAAGTTTACAAATAAGGAGCTGTTTTGGTGACAACAGTTTACCACTTGGTGGACTTCTGGCCCAAAACTATGCAGCTCATCTCCTATGGGTTAAGAATACTTTTGAAATCTGAAATTATTCTGTGATCCACTAATCCTCAATTATGACTTACCACTGGGTATACATTCTAAATAAAAAATGGTTTTAGTTCTGATCACATTTTAATACAGTTATTTCAGAAATATTCAACGGGAAATTAAAATATTTTTACAAAAATGAAAATGAACAAATATGTATCATTATTGTACATGACCTCTAGTGGACCAACTGCAGAAACTTCATGGCCCACCATGGGACCACCACAGCCAACCTTGGAAAAATGTATCTATTCCATGGAAAGACCTTGTTTTGTGTGAAAATCTTTAGTGAAGGCATTTGTATGAATGTGAACATGTTCATAGTGTCATGACCGGGCTGTGCACATACATGAATGAGGTCCATTCTTTCCTTTTATTATTCAAAGCAGAACACAAAAAGGCACAACGGCCCAGAAACTTCAAATAGCATACTATATAAGCAGACACTAAACATAAAACATGATAATAATCAGTATTTCATTCCTGGCCAGGGATGAGGCCACACCCCCAGCCAACTTAATAGTCCTTAACAAAAGCTGAAACCAGTGAAAGTGATCATCCAGTCATATGTGAACACATCACAGCACACAGTGTGAGCATCAAAAAATTATTTCTCTGCATTAAACTCATTCACCAAGTGAATGATCCAGTAAAACCATTTTGCCCTGTAATCAGATTAACTAGGACCCTGTCTGCTCTCTGCATAGGATATGTTGTTAAGCTACAGTCAAACAATTAGGGGCGGAATGTAAAAAAAATGATACTAGGGTTGGGTTAACAAAATCGATTCACTGATCAATATTGATTCTCGTTTAAAAAAGTAAGATTTTGATTTAAAAAAATTTGCACTTCTCCTCACGACTGTAAAAGCTATAATAATAACTCACTCCACACCACGTAGATCAGCTGGGCAGGAAGTGGCTCAGTGGTTAGAACTCTCTCCCTGTGACCAGAACGTCATGGGTTCAATCCCCAAGACCACTAGTCCCCACACACTTCTCCCCAGGCACTGAGTTCATGGCTGCCCGCTGCTTCACTTGGTGAAAGGGTTAAATGCAGAGGAGGAATTTTGTGCTGTTCACATTAGGGATGCTCCAATCAGGATTTTTGCCACCAATACCAAGTACCGATTTTTGATCTGGGTGATCGGCCGATACTGATGCCGATTTTGATCCTTCAAGTTTATTTAAATGATATGTAAGCTCTCTGATCACCATTTACTTTTTCATATAAAGTAAATATGTTTCCTGCGAGAGTTAACGCGTGTTGTGTTTGTGTGTGTGTGTGTGTGTGTGTGCGCGCGAGTTCTGTCCTGTTGTGTGTGTGTGCGAGTTCTTTCCTGCTGTATGTGTGTGTGTGTGTGTTTGTGTGTGTGTGTGTGTGTGTGCACGTGCGTGCAAGAGTTCTCTCGTTTTATGTGTGTGTGCGAGAGAGTTCTCTCATGTTGTGTGTGTGTGTGCGAGAGAGTTCTCTCATGTTGTGTGTGCACGCAAGAGAGTTCTCTCGTGTTGTGTTTGTGTGAGAGAGTTCTCTCATGTTGTGTGTGTGTGTGCGTGCACGAGAGTTCTCTCATTTTAAGTGTGTGCGCGCAAGATTTCTTTCGTGTTGTGTGTGTGTGCATGAGAGCGTTCTGTCCTTTTGTGTGTGTGTGCGAGTTGTTTCCTGTTGTGTGTGTGTGTGCACACCAGAGTTATCTCGTTTTGTGTGTGTGTGCGCAAATTTTCTCATGTTGTGTGTATGAGTGCATGCGCAAGAGTTCTCTCGTTTTGTGTGTGGGCACGAGAGTTCTCTCATGTTGTGTGTGTGTGCGCACACAAGAGTTCCCTCGTGGTGTGTGTATGAGCAAGAGTTCTCTCGTTCTGTGTGTGTGTGCGCGACAGTTCTCTCATGTTGTGTGTGTATGTGCGCGCGCGAGAGTTCTCTCTTGTGTGTGTGCGCACGCGAGAGTTCTCTCGTGTTGTGTGTGTGTGTGTGCGCTAGAGTTCTCTCGTGTTGTGTGTGTGTGTGCGTGCGAGAGTTCTCTCGTTGTGTGTGTGCGCACGCGAGAGTTCTCTTGTATATTATGTGTCTGTGTGCATGCGAGAGTTCTCTCATGTTGTGTGTGTGTGTGTGTGTGTGTGTGCGCGAGAGTTCTCTTGTGTATTGTGTGTGTGTGTGCACGTGACAGAGTTATCTCGTGTTTTGTGTGTGTGCGCTAGAGAGTTCTCTCGTGTACTGTGTGTGTGCACACGCAAGTGTTCTCTCGTTTTTTGTGCGCACGCGAGAATTATCTTGTGTTGTGTGTGTGTGTGTGTGTGTGCGAGAAAGTTCCCTCATGTTGTGTGTGTGTGCGAGAGAGTACTCTCATGTTGTGTATTTGAGCTTGTGCGAGAGTTCTCTTGTGTTGTGTGTGTGATACCGATCATCCGGCAATCGATCAGAGCATCACTAGTTCACACTGTGTGCAGTGGTGTGTTCATATATGACTGATGACTGACTTGTACTTTTCCTCCAGAAAAATCTCTTAATACCTGAAGAGTAAGAGAGTCTTATCAGTCAAGCCTGATTTCCTGGACTGTATTTGCAGTGGTTGCTAGGCTAGTGTTGATAGTTTTTTTATGTCTTCAAGTTGTGGTCATTGATTTTTTTTTTTTTATTCGGCAAATTTTATGGTTACAGTTGTTCAACCATTTTGTGGTTATCATTTAAAACAGACATTTTCAAAACAGGACTACTAACTGTCATTTTTATGAATGTAAGAATTTTAATAAAACCTGGAAGCTCTTTTTAATCTAAATTCTTTTCATTCTTGACTCTCCCTCTTTTAATCCTTGACTCTCCCAATAACCACTTATTGGCAAAGTCTATTGTCCACAGGCAATATTGAAGTACAGTCCATCAACATAGTGATATTCTCCATTTAAGTCCATTTATAATTAAGCCAAACTAGTATTAACACAAAGAAATCTGTAAATAAAACAATATCGAATCAATTTGGACCAAGAATTGAATCGGTTCATGACTTTGTGAAACTGAATCCAATCGATTCAGGAAATCAGCAACATTACCCAGCCCTAATTTATACCCCTCCATATATATTGTTGTGCCAGGATAAAATAAGCAGCAAAAATCATTATGCATATATTTATAAATATATTTTTAGGGATGTCAAATCTGTTCATTTCTATTTGCTTTTTTATTTCTTGTGGCCACTACTGCACAAAAACAGTGCAAGAAACAGCTATTAAATAAAATAGACGATGAAAGTCTTTAATGTTGATTATATATTCACTCATGTGCAAAAATGTATTTGTAGTTTTATAAACTTTTACAGCAGTGTGTGTCATAAATTTAGATGAATTAACCTGCGAGTTTCTATTAAATTAGTCATGTGACATAAATACATACATATACACATTCTAGGAAATCAGGTCAATGACGCGCCAAATCCGGTGGGATCCGCTAAAGGGAAATGACCTTCCTTGCCTATATTGATTGGTCATTATCAGAGTGTGTTTTGTATTTAAGTTCTCTTGAGTTTGAGTCTCCATTCCTTTTGTTTGTACTGAACCACGAATTTTAAGTCGAGATTAATCCAATAATTTTCCGTGACTAATTGCAATTATTTTGTTGTTATATGCAAAATTCAATATTTTATTCAAACTTGTCATGTCAGCCCATAGAGGACACAGTCACAGAGCCACAAGGAGAACAAGGGTTGGAGGATATACTTCCCGCTGAACCTCTAGGTTGGATCCAGCCTACTGGTGCCTCAGCCTGGGTATAATTTATGAATCATTAAAAGCAAATATAAACAAGTTACAGCAGTTATCATACATTGATTCATGCTCATTATTTGAGGACATTTTGGCTGCTGTTAATTGCTTAGCCAATCATGTCTCTTTCTCAGGCAGAATATTACATTTACATTTACATTTAAGGCATTTAGCTGACGCCCCTATCCAGAGCAACTTACAACAGTGCTCAAGTAATCTACAACAGTAGCAAGGACCTGTAGAGCAAGATTTAAGTCAACATCCACCAATCACC
>JBBKCR010000002.1:3353611-3365834 GCA_037577295.1 Ladigesia roloffi | reverse complement strand
TGTTTTGCTGAGAAAACAAATTCACCTTCGACTTGGATGCCCTGGGGGTAAGCAAGTAAACATCACATTTTCATTTTTGGGTGAACTATTGCTTTAACTGCTGTTTTTCCTGTGCACTGCAGTAGTTGGTGCTCTGTTTCAGCATCGGCATTATTCCAAGGTCCCTCTCTGACTCTCTCTCTATATATATATATATATATAGAATCAGAGAGGGATAACTGATATGTAAGCTCCCTGATCACCATTCATTTTTTTCAGATAAAGTAATACTATAAATGTTGCCTTTATGTGTACCAGTGTTTGAGTTCTCTTCTGTTGTGTGTGTGCGCGCGTGCGAGAGGGGGTCGTGGAGGCGGAGCAGTAAGGGGGCGGGTCATGGAGGCGGAGCAGTAAAGGGGCGGGTCGTGGAGGCGGAGCAGTATGGGAGCGGCTCGTGGAGGCGGAGCAGTATGGGAGCGGCTCGTGAAGGCGGAGCAGTAAGGGAGCGGGTCGAGGAGGCGGAGCAGTAAGGGAGTGGGTCGTGAAGGCGGAGCAGTAAGGGGGCGTGTCGTGGAGGCGGAGCAGTAAGGGGGAGGGTCGTGGAGGCGGAGCAGTATGGGAGTGGCTCGTGGAGGCGGAGCAGTATGGGAGTGGCTCGTGGAGGCGGAGCAGTATAGGAGCGGATCGTGGAGGCGGAGCAGTAAGGTGGCGGGTCATGGAGGCGGAGCAGTAAGGGGGCGGGTCGTGGAGGCGGAGCAGTAAGGGGGCGGGTTGTGGAGGCGGAGCAGTATGGGAGCGGATGGTGGAGGCGGAGCAGTATGGGAGTGGATCGTGGAGGCGGAGCAGTATGGGAGCGGGTTGTGGAGGGGGAGCAGTATGGGAGCGGCTCGTGGAGGCGGAGCAGTATGGGAGCGGCTCGTGGAGGCGGAGCAGTAAGGGGGCGGGTCGTGGAGGCGGAGCAGTAAGGCGGCGGGTCGTGGAGGGGGAGCAGTATGGGAGCGGATCGTGGAGGTGGAGCAGTATGGGAGCGGATCGTGGAGGCGGAGCAGTAAGGGGGCGGGTCATTGAGGGGGAGCAGTATGGGAGCGGCTCGTGGAGGCGGAGCAGTATGGGAGCGGGTCGTGGAGGGGGAGCAGTATGGGAGCGGATCGTGGAGGCGGAGCAGTATGGGAGCGGGTCGTGGAGGTGGAACGGACGGGTGAGAAGCAGACGAGGATGTTGGCTGACCACAAGCCGTCGAGTGCCGTGCAGGTTGTGGCAAAGCGTTAACGTGATTCTCCAGTTCCAGGCAGCATTTTTGGGGTTCTTTTTGCATTTTAACTCAAGAGACTCTTGAACGGTTTTATTTTGTGGGCTGTATTGGGTTTTTGGTTTTTTGTATTTTTTTTCTATTTTGTCTAATTTGCATTAATAAAGTTTTCTTAAAAGGATTTATTTTGGCTTTTATCCTTCCCAAACGAACCAACCAAGGGTACCAGTGCCCTTGTTGTCCACTGGGTGGTGTAGTTGGCTCTACATTTGGCCTATTCCTTTAACATGCATGTGATTGACCCCCGTCACATGAGCCTTACATCACAAGCAGTGTGTTATTATTATTCACGGTAATACTGTATACCGAGGTAAAACAGGGAGGAGGTATGATGGTATCAAAATTTGGGTAACGACAAGCCTAGTATGTATGTATGTATGTATATATGTGTGTGTGTGTGTGTGTATGTATGTATGTATGTATGTATGTATGTGTGTATATATATATGTGTGTGTGTGTATATGTATGTGTGTGTATATATATGTATATATATGTGTGTGTGTGTGTGTATATATATATATGTATGTTTGTGTATTTTTACATAATATTAATGTATACATGTATTTATTAATGATATATTATGGTTGGTTGAAATGTAAAGAAGTAAAGCAGCCGCGTGGGAAATACAATATAAAGTTGCTCTTCAGTAGAAGATAAAGTTATAAATTTTTTCACCTAACTGTTCTTTTTTTTCTCCCATTCAAGATTATCTCTCCAACCACATTATTCCTTGCTGCAAAAGTTGAGGAACAGCCACGGAAACTTGAACATGTCATTAAAGTTTCACATGCCTGTTTAAACCCTCAAGAGCCTCCATTAGATACAAAAAGTAATGTAAGTCTGGGTAATTCTGGTTATTGTATTTTTTATTTTTCCATTGTGTATTTCAGCATGTTTCTCCTGTCCTGCCCCAAAGCTCAGGTTGTGTAAAGCTAGCATTAATTGCAATTTATGTTTTAGGGTTGTGTGATAGTTAGTTTATAGAAGGTATATATAAGCTGCCTGAAAGTTTCAACCCGTAAACAAAAGGTTAATGATGTTGTGGATTCTAGTTGTGGATTCTAGTTTATGGGGAAAGACACATTACAAGCACCGTGTAATGATTGTCTATTGAACTTCAGGCATACCTCCAGCAAGCGCAAGAACTGGTGATTCTTGAAACCATAGTTCTGCAGACTTTAGGTAAGTGTAAGACTGTTGTAGTGAATGAAGTCTGTTACTGTCAACAGAGCAGCAGCTTTAGTGAGCACCCACCTAATAGTTGTCCTGTTAGTGTCCATTTGAATGAATCATGTGTGTTCTGATTCATAGACTCATTTACTTAAATTATCTGAAGTGGTTTGAGGTGATTATTGAGGTCACCTAGTCTTCATGATCCTTATTTTTTATTTATTTTTTGGATGTTGCATTCATTGATTGAGAAATATTAGCCAGTAAATTTTAGCCTTATATTCTTGGTTCTAATGTACTTTCTGTTGCAGGGTTTGAAATAACTATTGAACATCCTCATACTGATGTTGTGAAATGTTCCCAGCTAGTGAGAGGTAGAGACTTTTTTACTTATTGTTGTCTGTACTGTATCCCAATAGATGATAGGTTTAAGAATGTTATTTTTAATGAGTGACAAACAGTTGACCTTTAAGCTATGGCTAAGCATGAAGTACAATACCAGGAGAGGTAATATATGTATTAATCATAGTATTAAGTATTTGTATTATTATTATTCTTTTTTTGGCCTAATATTTTCTCCGTCTTTGTTCTCTTCTCATCCACAGCAAGCAAGGATCTGGCACAGACTTCCTATTTCATGGCTACCAACAGGTTGTTATCCTGTACCTCATTTGTTGCACTGTGACTGCACACTATAGCTTCCTTTACTGCAGGTTCCCCTTGCAGTGTCCAGCACCCTCTTTGCACCGGCGGTTACTGGGATGCCTCTCCCTCTCCAGAAGCCCTCACTCGGGGACAGGGGAGGGAGCCCTGGGCAGTACCGGCCCCGGGTGCAGTGCGGTGTATTGTACGAGGGATCACTGTTGGCACAGAGGGGTCAAATGCACAATGTGAAGTGTAGTGGTGCTCTTGAACCTCACTTTTGCTCGGTTACAGAAGTGCATTTGTCTAAAAAGACACTTTGGTAGCCTGAATAGCAGCTAAAGATTACACAGATGTAAACATTACATAGAAGTCCTCAAGGTAAGTACCTAGACCCCCTTGATTTTTTTTTTCCTTTCTTAATTTTTATATTTTTCATAATTAATTGAATTTGCCTGATGTTTACCCACTCCCAATTTTTAATGATGTGTCGGTCATATATTTATTTATTCATTTATTTATATTTTTGATAGCCCATTAAGGACCTGTATTTAACTACTCTACTAAACAGTCAATCTGAATATTGGTATGTTGTGATTAGATTTTTATTACTGCAAACCTTTTAAAAGAGTGAAACTTTAGATTATCTTTTTGAAGTGAAAAGGTCCTCAAAGGGTTGGTTTTAGTGCTTCCTTGTTTGGATGTTTGCAGAGTTCAAGGCTTTTGTCTTTTATTTTGATGTTTTTTTTGTATTTTGTTAAAGTTAGTCAAATATATGGCTGTATTACATAGGGATTGGTTTAACAATGTTTGGATGTGGGACTGAAAGCACTTTAGTATATTCCTCTAGTTTTATTCCAAACTTAATCTTGTTCTCCATCAATGATTCTTTTGTAGGAAGAAATGTCTGATTATGTAGTGTGAAATCTAAGGTTTCCAGACCAAAATTGAAGCAGGTTTGTGTAGAAAGGCCTTGCTGTAAAATTTCATTCCAGTTGTCTGGCCGTTTTCTGTTTTGCCTCCCCTAGTGTCTTTATTGGGGTTACATTGGAAAATCAAATTTGTGGATGCACTTATATTCATAAATTCCTCAGCATCTATTTCAGTTTCTACAGTATTCCATGAATGTTGTTACGATTAAGGGTTTAAGTGCAGATTTGTCTGAGATGCTCTAGTCCCTGTTCCAAACATTGGTCTTGTTTCATGGCATAGGGTTACCATCCGACTGTTACTATTATTTTCTCCCCTAAAATTCATGATACGTTGTATTGTGTGGACTACAGTTATTTATCCTAATTGTTTCAGAATCATCAATCAGTATCCAGTATATCTGTTGATTTAGAGCTCAAAATGGTCATTTGTGTCTCTGCATTAACACTGAGAGGCAAAGTCTTATTGGTTTTCATTTTACACTACAGGCCAGAAGTTTGGACCCAACACCTGACTTTTTTTTTTCTTTCTTTTTTTTTTAAATAAAAGACTTGCTGCACTTTCAAAATTTTATTACAGGAAAACAAAGACAACCCCCCCCCAAAAAAAACCCTAACATCTGGCCTGTAGGAAGGTTAATGGGTGGTAACCATGTGCTCCAGCGCCATTATGTCTATTAACCTGGCAACACTTTGTCCCATTCAGGTTTAGTAATTGCATGGCAGTAGAGAGACAGTGTATTTTATTTGATTATTTGATGCCATCATTCCATGTTTACATTTGATTTTATGTGGCAAGTCCATTATTTATTGAAAATACCAAACTTGCTAGTTACATAAACTTTCTCATGGCACTCTAGAAACAGTAACTATATTTAATTCTACAGTGTATATCTTAGCCTTGTGGAGTCTAGGCCTGTAACGATAACACATTTTGCTGGACGTTAATTTGTCCCAGAAATAATTGCGATAAATGATTATATGGTCATTGTGTCCATTTCTACGGATGTAATGATAATGACATAATAATGCAAATGTACCCTTTCAAAGATCCATAAACCTTGACTTCTAAAGATCACATAACCCTGGGAGGGGAAGACATTGTAAGACAGTCAACATAGCTTGACTTTGTGTGGCTTAAGCAGGATCTCTCAGGAGTAGCAATGTGCCCAGCTATGTATTATGGCAAACAAGGGGTCTTTGGAAAGCTCTTATTGAGCCCTATTTAACTCTGAAGTTTCCCAGAGATTGAGGGTTGCCCCGTGTAGAAAAGCCCCGAGTAATAGGTGCATGTTTAAACTGGATTGGCTCTCTGCACGCCACACATCACGCTTCTGAGGAGAAACGAGGAGAAATGAGACGTTCTCAAAGAAGTGCCGATCTCTGCAAAAAAAAAAACCTCTCCGTCCTGTAAGTGAGACGGCTGTACGCAGTGGTGTAAGCAGTATTCACAGCTTAAATGTGTACCTAGTTCGCATTTTCTCACCCTGCAGCTAGCATTTAGGCTAACCCACAAGAGAGTTTATGTCTCATTACCCTAAGGAGGGGGCGCTAGAGACCAATGTATCTCTGTGAAGTCCGTTGGAAACCAAACAAATGTAAATTGTCGCGGCCGTAAAATTATCGAACTCATTTTAATTATCGTGCAATTAATTGATTAATTGTTAATCGTGACAGGCCTAGTTGAGTCCCATAGTTAAATGCATCTGTGGCATTTGTGCCATTACATTTAAAACTTGGCCTTACAGATTTGTAAATATAATAATGTGCATTTGTGTACATCATAGCTGATGAATGTCTGCCCTCTTTTTTGTCCATCTGATTTCCATGCAGCCTGCACCTCACCACCTTCTGTCTGCAATACAAGCCCACAGTCATTGCCTGTGTCTGCATTCACCTGGCATGCAAGTGGTCTAACTGGGAGATCCCTGTGTCCACTGATGGCAAACATTGGTGGGAGTATGTGGACAGCTCAGTCACACTTGAGTTATTAGATGGTGAGTAATGGATACTAGCAATACACTAAGTAAATTTTGGCATACACTGATATTGCCTATATTTGGATGTTTAAGAAAATACTCAGTACTTTCATAACAAATACATTTACAGTGTGTTCAGCATTGGAGTTCCAGGTTATCAAACCAGCACTACTTCTGACTGTTCCATATTTTATTATTGGACCACGGAGGGGGCATTAACTTGCTGTATATTACAAAGCTGTTAGTGGTTAAGTTCTACTGAAACCGGTTGGGGTAAAGCACCTTAAATAACCTGCCCTGAGCATTAGTGTCTCCAGATATGTTTGAGTCTGTGTCTTTAGCTCCACAAGACAGATTTGTTGGTTACCATTTTGTCACTTTCCAGCCATTGTAAGTATGTTTAGACAATAAGTGGAGCCAAAGTCCAACTATAGTAGTATTTAAGTTTGAGAACAGTAGTGTGCTTGTATTGGTAATTAAAATGTGTGGTAAAACTGTACTGTGATGCGGTTGTCTTCCACAGTAGAGAATCTTTGTCATGTATTTGGTTGTTTTTGTTTTGTTTTTCAAAATTGAGATGTTCTGTTTCCTTTTGCAGAGTTGACACATGAGTTTCTACAGATTTTGGAGAAGACTCCTAGCAGGTTGAAGAGGATACGGAACTGGAGGGTAAAAATGAATAACAAAATGCATGCTTTTCATTTGTGCCATATGTTATGTATTAATTTGTTTAATCAGCACTTACAAACTCAGGTTCTGGTTCTTACAGGCAACACAAGCTGCCAAGAAACCTAAAACGGAGTGCCAGTCTTCAGAGGGCAGCTCCTATTCAGTTACTTCCTTAACCCAAGACCAGCCTGTGTTAGATGCCATTCCAGGGGTGTCTGCAAACACTGCTTTCACCAAAGCCTCCACATCATCATTCCCTGTTTCTCTGCCTGCTAACTCGGGCAGTTCATTTACCTTGGAATCTGTTGCCAACATGCAGGGCGCATCTTATACTTTCACTGCCCCCACTGACTGGCCCCAGGACCAAGGACACTCGGACTCATACAAACAGCCTCCTTCCCACTCCTCGCTCTTGGGTCACCCGCACCGGCCTGACAAGAGCATGGAGTTCAATCCAGTCAAACATGAACACAAGGCCAACAGCGGTGGGAAGCAGCAAGCTCCTGTTTACCCCCCACCTGCACCTCAGACACAGAAAATGTCTCTGGAGAAATACAAGGAGAAGCATGCAGCTGAGCTGGCGGCACAAAAACGCAGGCAAGAGCAACAACTGCAGCAGCAGGGCACGGAGGTGGAGGGGAGGGATTCCTTCATGGGCCCCAGCCAAACCGAGCCCCGCAAACACCCTCAGAGCCACCACGTTCAAGGGCCCAGCAGCAGCAATGCTTTTTTAACTTCTTCCCCCCTTAAGATGAAACTGCCCTTGCCAGCCCAGGATAAGCCCCAAGGTGACAAGCGGGAGAAAAGAAGCTCTTTAAAGCTCCGCCTCCCTGTCCCCGCTCCTGTTGCTGAGAAAGGGGTAGTGAGCAAGGAGGAACTGAAGATGAAGATTAAAGTTTCCTCTGACCGCCACAGCTCCTCAGACGAGGGCAGTGGCAAGAGCAAACATTCCAGTCCTGTGGTGTGTAAGGAGAAGCACCGGGAGCACTCGGGCCACCGGCACCATAAGCATGGGCATGCTCACAGTGGCAACGGCCGAAGCCCTCTGGCAGGTGATGGATCAAGCTCAGGCTCTTCGCGTAAGCGGACGCATGCTGACCCAAGCCATAACCACCAATCGTCCAAAAAGAGCAAAAGCTTCAAGAGCAGCGCAGGTAGTTCATCTCATTGTTCCTCTGTACAGCAGTGTGTGTCGTCTCACAGCTCTGTTCTTAACTATCCCTTCCCTCCTCCTCCTCCTCCCCCTCCTGTCACACACCAGGTGGGCTTCGGACATCTCAGCACCCTAGCGAAACTGGACAAGAAGCCAGTGTGGAGCCAAGGCCATGAGGGTGCTGTTGGGGCCCCTAGCACTAATGGCATACACACAGACTATAGAGACTCTTTTGATATGCTTGATTCACTGTTAAGTGCCCAAGGAATGGACTTGTGAAACTAACGAGAGATAAATGGAGATGAGGCAAAAATAAGACGGACGCTTCTTAGGTATAATTTATAAGAGAAATAAAAAAGTATGAATGTGATTTAGAGTAAATGGGGAAAAACATGATCGTCTGATCTCTTGGCAGTCTGGTTCAGCCCTGCCTGTGGATGGATATGTAACCGCTGCTTTATCCTCCATATTTTCAAGTGTGTGTGTGTGTGTGTGTATGTGCACGAGTGAAAAAGATAATGGGGCCATACAGTTGCAAATAAGTATTCCAACTCTCCACAGGATAAAAGTATTAAGAATGCTCAAGCATGAAAGGTGCAATTTTTTATCTTCTTCCTTCTTAATATATAATTTAAGTGATATTTCCTTAAAACACTGAAGAGTAATCTTTTTTTTTTGCCCAGCACATGCCCTGCTTTTTGTTTAGAATAAGTGAGGTGAGGAGGCACAGAACTGGGAAACAGTTTTTTAAAACATTATTTGGATGATAATGCATAGTTCTTTTTTTTTATAATTTCTGTTGTATGTATAATGTGCATGTTTTCACCATCAAAGGGATGAAGCAGAATGCGGTTTAGAGAATGTGGAGATAAATGTACATACATTTTTGTATGTTAAAAGCTATACCATAAATACTCAGGTTTGGAGCTGCTTGTATTACTCATATAGCGGAGCGGGGGTGACAGTTAATTATTAATAGAATCATACTTTGTTGATTCTAACTGCAGCATTCCAGTGATGTTTGAGAGCCTGTATTCTGCATGGCTGCCAGGAGGGGGCATCGTCCCATCCATGGCAATTCAGACCCAAGCAATCACCTGGCATGTCCGAGGCAGTGCAGTTTGTATATATATTTTTTGTTTTGGGTTTTTCCAAGATGACCTTAAGCTGGACGCCAAAGGCTGTGGTGCCTCAATAAAAAGAGTAGTACAATGACGTTTACATAACTTATGCTGTGAAGTGCATTTATAATATTTTCTTGGCTTGATGCTGTAGCCTAAATGTACAAACCTGTAAATCGATAATGGATGTGTTCATAAGTCATATGTTGGATAAGATTTGTTCAAGCAATGTTGCTAATGTAGGTCTCGTGTCTCAAACACAGGTCAGTTCCTTCTATTTTGTACATGGGAGATTTTTTTCTTTCATTTTATTGTCTCCTGTGCAAAGTAAGGCCAACAATCTATTGTAGGATTAATTTTAATCTTGGGCACTTAATTAGTTGTTTAGGCAAACATCTAGTTTCTTTTGATCTCATGCTTCTCATATCATTTAGAGTCTTAACAATAAAGCCCAAGGTTTTTGTTACTTGTCTGTGTTTTTACTGATTTGGGCAAAGTTTGATTGTTTCTGGTTATTAATTAGGTGTCAGTTTTCTGTGTGTGAAACTTCGGTTCCATTAGGCAATGCTGATCTTGATGCTGAAAATGACATGCATCAAATGTTTTCAGATTTGAGGTTTATTATAGTACATACAAGCAGATCACTTGAAAAGCAATTATTCCTCAAGCCATGTTCTGTGATGGTACTTCTGAAGCTGCCCTAGGGGCTACTATTTTTGCATCATTATATCCTGACTGGAAATGTAATGTTTATTTAGGATTCTATGGCTGGTTTAATGAGAAAATATTGACACCATTTGAGCGGAAGAGAGGAACGGTGGATTTGTACAAGCCTTGATGCTCTTTAGCTGCTTAAGGTGAAAGGTTAATGGATGTATCGATAGGTCTGCTGATGGTCTTTGGTTCTGATTGCTACAAAGGAAAGACAGAAAGTATTAACTTAATAGCAAATCTTGCTGAAGTGGGCTTATTCCTGCTGATCAGCCACATCATTAAAACCAGCTGGATATTATTGTGTAGGTCCACCTTGTGTCTCTAAAACAGCTCTGACTCCATTGAGGCATTAACTACTTTGAAAGGTACGCTGTTGTTCTGCATCAGCAGCTTTCGGTGAGCTCAGAACAGATGGTCTAACCATTGCTCCCCACATGCTTCAGTGAGCTTTAGTCAGCTATGACCATGTTGTTGGTTTGCTGGTCCTTTTTTGGACCATTTTGGTAGGTACTGACCCACTGCATGTCAGGAACCCCTGACGAGACCTGTTTTGAAGTTTATTACATATATATTTATTTAGCAATACAATTTGGCTCTAGTCAAAATTACATCAACAAAATTACATCATGAACTGACTTTTTATTTCTTTAAGATTTCACGGTGGCTTTGGTACTGTGCTCGAACCCAGAAGTTTTTGGGATATATTTGTCGTAGGAGTAGCAGCAGCTGTCTGTGGGGCTCGGCAGAGACGCAGAACTACATCAGAGGGGATCCTGCACTGCGCTCCCCTCTGTTCACCTGATGAACCTCCGCTCCCTTCCGAACAGAGTGGACAGGAAGGATTTTGCATGTTCTGCTGCTTTTTGCTTCACTGGAAGTTAGTTATGTGAACGTGTCCCCGGCACTGACTGCAATAAACTTGCCAGGTTTCCAACGGCATCGCCTAGACTGCTTAATGGTGCTCTCAGGGGAAAACAAAGGGCAGCAGAATCTGCTATTAAATGAACCTAGGTTGATGTGCTGATGTCACAGTGTTACAGAAATTCTGCAGCTAAGACCTGGAAATAATTTTCATAAACTGCAAATTCACCGTAAGTATTTACTTCATCCTGCTAAGATTTTACAGACGTCCCCAAGCCAACACTAACCATGTGCACAATGGCCGATCATATTACTGTGGTGAAGCAGGACGTGTTCCTGCAAATCTGTAGTGAGGATTTTATGGACTTTTTCAATAAAGTTGAACTAATTAGACAAAAAGTTCAAATTAGAAATCCAACTATATCACCTTTGCCACCCAACATAATATACACAGTCCCAACCTCAACTGTAGTGGAGAATTTACCAGCATTTAATCCAGTCACATAAACTGAACTTTCTTCAATTATCCTCTTCTCAAAATCCTCGACCTCTTCACTCGACTCTATCCTAACACGTTTGTTTAAAGATGTCCTACCAATAATAATCGGACCTATCCTAGCAGTATTAAACTCCTCACTTAATATTGGTTATCTACCAAAAACCTTTAAATTAGCAGTTATTAAACCGCTATTAAAGAAACAACACCTTGATCCATGCGAGCTCTCCAATTATCGTCCTATCTCTAATCTTCCATTCGTGCCCAACAGCTAGGTTCATTTCTCCAAAATTACCGACTATATGAAAATTTTAATCTGGGTTCCATCCTCACCATAGCACAAAAACAGCTTTAGTGAAAATAGTGAATGATCTTTTACTGTCGGCTGATAAAGGTTTTGTCTCTTTACTGGTTCTGCTGGACGGCAGCGCGACGTTAGATACAATCAACCACACACTGTACTACATGACAGATTAAAAAACCTTGTTGGAATCACGGGAACTGCCTTATCCTGGTTTAAATCGTACCTGACCGACTGCTACAAGTTCGGAAGTGTCAACAGAGAATCCTCAGCCCCCACCAAATTAAAATGCGGTGTCCCACAAGGCTCCATTTTAGGACCACTTTTATTTACCTTGTACATGCTGCCCTTTGGGGCAATTATTCGGGAACATAGAATAAGCTTACACTATGCAGACGATCCACAGCTTTGTATCTCTGCAAATCCCGATGATAAACTTAAATTAAACTCGGGGACTGCATTAAAGATATAAAAGACTGGATGTCCAAGAACTTCCTCTTACTAAATGCAGATAAACCTGAGGTCCGAAAGCTGCTGGAAACAAACTGTCAGGTCTAATGCTTGATCTTGCTGGTTACTCAGCCACTCCTACATCTAATGTAAAAAACCTCGGTGTGACCTTAGATCCCGACCTTTCATTTGACACCCATATAAAATAATGTGACAAAATGAGCTTTCCTTTACCTACGAAACATTGCTAAGCTACAGAGTGCACTATGTCTCCATGATGCAGAAAAACTTGTTCATGCATTTTTTTCCTCTAGACTCGATTACTGTAACAGCCTCCTGTCAGGCTGCTCCAATAAAAACTTAAAAAAGCTTGAACTGGTCCAGAATGCGGCAGCTAGAGTCCTCACCAGAACCAGGAAATTTGACCACATTAGTCCAATATTATCCAGA
>JBBKCR010000002.1:3342878-3353511 GCA_037577295.1 Ladigesia roloffi | reverse complement strand
AAGGCACAGGTGCAGACACAGAAGACACGTGACAGACTCAAAACCCAAAACACGTGTCAAAATAGAAGTCCCCATTCCTATATACAAACAAACAGAAAACCAAACACACATGAAGGTGACCGTCACAGAATGGTGTTTTGTTATTTAGAAATATATTTTTATAAAGGTAAATATTTTGGTTGTACTGTTCAGTAACTTGCAAAATAGTAAAACAAAAATCTATAGTTACAAAGTAATATAAATACGATGCTAAAGTTGTGATTTAACTGTAAAAAAATTGTGAAATGAATTTTGCCATATAGCCCACCTCTACTACAGTTATAATAAACTAAACACATATAATAAACTTTTAGAATTTATCATAATAGTTCAGATGTTTTGCAAAGTAATGTGGTGTTTCAAATGGTTTCCTAAGGTAGTTATTTTTGGTTTTACATGTTCTTGTATGGGGTCTTGTATGGGGCAGTTTCATTTATTTTAGAAGTAATTCTATGCCTCTGATTTTCTTTTATATCCTTTGTAATTTTTCCTGTGTAGACATAAAATTGGTCATTAAATGCCATTTGTAATGGTCTTAAATGGTCTTAAATTAATCTTGTTGAAATCTATAGAAAAAACTCTGTCTCTCTCTTGTCAGATATGAATGAGCATAGCTCACGCAGCCACAGCATCTTTCTGATCAACATCAAGCAGGAGAACATGGAGACAGAGAAGAAGCTGAGTGGGAAGCTATACCTGGTGGATCTGGCTGGTAGTGAGAAGGTGTCATTTCCATTTTTTGTTTATTTGTCATACCTTTCACCTGATGGTGTACACTCAGCTGATCAGGGACTGTGTACTGGTCATTTAAATATGCAAATTTTTAATTTTGTTGTTGAGTTGTAATGTATGGAAAGAGGAAACGGAGGGAAGAGTCAACTTAATAGGTTGTAGCTGAGAGAGTCTCAAGGCAAATGCTGTGACGTCACAGCTATGGCCAGAAAGTGACAAAACAATTCATTAAAAATAATGAATTTCATTAAAAATAATCAGACTGTGAATGTGAAAATGTACACTCTCATTTTCAGACATGCTTAACTATGATTGGCTTACTAATAGTGAGTTAATACTAGTTAATGATAGAATTAGGAAAAGCACTTTGCACCACACATTTTCTACTGTTGCTTTGTAGAGTTAGTTGCTGCTTAGAATTTGAGTTGCCACTATTTTGTCCAGGACTTTAGCAAGAAAAGGGAGATTTGAGATGGGCTTTGCCTAGCAATGCCTAGGCACCTGACGACCATACACACAATAACCCATGATGTAACACATCTATGCCCAGAGCTGTGTACCGCCTAGTACTCTGGCGTTTATGTTTATGTTTTTAGCCTTTTCTATTAGAAATGTTTTATTAGTGATGAATACTGTTCCATTACAACCATTTACAACTTTCTTTACATTTCTTCTGCTGTTTGACCCATGTCACCTGCCCCTTTAAGGTCAGTAAAACAGGAGCAGAAGGAGCTGTCCTGGATGAAGCTAAAAATATCAATAAATCGCTGTCTGCTCTGGGGAATGTCATTGCTGCGCTGGCTGAGGGAACTGTAAGTACTCTCTCTCTCTCTCTCTCTCTCTCTCTCTTACTCTCTCACTCTCACCTTCTCTCTCTTTCACTGCCTGATTCTCTGCCTCTCTTGCTTGGTTCTTGTTTCATTCTCCTCATTCTTCCTCTTACTCTTTCCTTGTTAGCCAGTCTAGACTATGAATAACATAATTGTCGCTATTGATTGTGGTAATGCAATAAGTACACAAAAAAGTCTAAAGACACCCCTCATTATTTTTGTTTTGCTTAGCGCAAAACACAATTTACAATACTCCAAAATACGTTTTTCTCCCTGTTAATTTTTCTTCCCTGTCTTAACTTTGGCATATTTGGTAGATTAAATAAAATGAATACAAACAAATGTTTTAGTGTGACAGGCTGCAAAGTGCATAAAGAAACAAGAAGCCTAGATAAAGGTGTTACAACTACTCAGCATTCCGCTAAAGATATGTGTTTTTTTTTGATTGATGGATTAATACTTAGGCCACTGTATGGCTTAACAGACAAAGTAATTTACTCTGAAAATTGGTGGGATTCAGGAATTGGACTGAAAATGAGAAACTTTGAAAAGAACTGTTCCTAAAGACTACATTAAAAATACAAAAAAGTCTGGATATTTGGAAGCAAAATACAAAGAAACGAGGGGTGACTTAAACTGTTTAAAAAAAATTGGGAGAACTTTAAAGGGATAGTTTGTTAACAGTTAAATTAAAAGGATATCAAAATAAATTATGACCAGGTTTTATGCAGTTTTACATGTTTTATAATAATTTGCATAAAAGCATTAAAATCCTGAAATAACATAAATTTGATAACTCTTGCCTTCTGCCAATTTAAAGCTATTTAGCTCTCCCATAATTCATAAAGCATCATGCTCGGTAAATAACTGGTAATCTATTAACATTTAATGAGTTACTCAATGCCATTTTGCATATTTGTTTTGCTTTTCTTACTAATGAGTGTTGATTTTCTTACATTTAGTTATGAATGAAAACAACTTAGTTGCGAGGAGAGAAAAAAATATAGTCAGAATGTCCATTTAGAAATAAAAAGTGAACATATATTGGGACACACTAATTTTTCAGTGTTTAGGCTCAGCCCCTTATTTCCAGTGAAAGTCTTTCTTAATGCTTTGGCATACCCAGACATTTGTGGACTTCCAAATTTTTGGACATAATTTGGGGAAGGCCCTTTTCTGTTCCAGCATGAATGTGCCCTTGTACACAAAGCAAGATCCATAAAGGCATGGTTGGATGAGTTCAACCCCGCCCAACACCTTTTTGATGAACTGGAATGGAGATTGTGATCCAGGCCTCCTTGTCCAACATCAGTGCCTGAGCTCATAAATGCTCTAGAAAATGAATAGGTACAAATTCCCAAAGAAATCGCCAGAATCTCGTGGATATCTGTTATAACCTCAAAGTCTGCGAATGCAGTGTCACTGAAGTCCTTGTGGGTGTAGCGGTCAAGCATCCCAGTACAAATAGTATATGTATCAATCTATATATTTGTATGCGTAACACATTTCATGTCTTTGGATCAAAATGCCTTTATTATTATGAAAATAAATAGTTGCATTAGTACATTGAAACCCCAAAAACTACACAATGTCTTTCACTAATAGGAGTGCTACACTATTTTAGTATCTTCAGAACTTTTGAAAATTTCTGAATACTGTACACTGACAATCAAATGTATATTATTTTATATATTGTAGAAGACCCATGTGCCATACAGAGACAGTAAGATGACCCGAATCCTGCAAGATTCTCTGGGCGGTAACTGCAGAACAACCATCATCATCTGTTGCTCTCCATCTGTCTTTAATGAGGCCGAAACCAAGTCCACTCTCATGTTCGGTCAGAGGTAAGGCTGAAACCCATATCAGCTTTGTGGCAAGTGTTTTTCCTCTTGGCTGTTTACCAAAAATCTCAGTGTCCGGAGACAAATTATTTTATATTAAGGATATTTTTCCTCTGTGATGAAGCCTTGAGGACCAGTGATCCCTGACCCGTTTCGGAGGAATGATTTTTGTTAAGCTGCACAATGATCAACATATAATTCATTCAAGCATAAAAAATGTTAAGAAACAATGAAGAAAGAGATGCAGATGATTCCAAATTATCTGACAGGTGATTAGTGTGCTGAGTGACAGGAACACCTTTATCTAGGTACCTTTATGTACTTTGCAGCCTGTCACGGGAAAACATTTGTTCCCACTTCTTTCATTTTATCTACTCAATATGTCAAAGATAAGACATTCGTAACTACATGATTTAAAGAAAATATAAAAAAATGAGAGGTGGCCAAATACATTTGCATAGTGAAAGATAAAAATATAAAAAAAACTGTAAATAGTTGAAAGACATACATTCAGCCAAATTTGTGCAACCATGTGCATTTGTATATGAGGGGCATATTTGTAGTATAGCACTTGTGGGGACTTTGAAATGTGTATGTGTGTAATTTTATACAATATTTTATAACAAATCATGTCATAACAAATCATGTCATGCGGTTACAGAGGATGCAACTGTGGGATAGACTTCAGAACAAACAAGCTTTAAAGAACTTAGACAAGTCAGTTTGAGATGAGAGCCTTCTCACTGACTTTAGCCTGTAGAGTCAGGAGGGAGACATAGAAGGAGAAAGCAGACTATCATCATCTACCATGCATGCCTCGGGTAAGCCTTAGCTTAGCCATATTTCCCTCTGCACTCCAGTACACCTGACTCGGGACTGCTGAGGGGCATGACTGAGGCGGCCTGCATGTGACAAATATTCATGACTGGTTCTCTTCCTGCCTTATTTATGCATTCCCAATGCGATCCTGTGTTAAACACACAAATACACCCACACACACACACAAGCAGCCTGTCTAAGTTCCCTGGCTTACAAAAGCACAAGGCAGTGATGCATTGATTTGATTTGTACATGCCAGTTGCAGAGACACGGCGACCTCACACTCACAGTCTAGAGTCACTTTTACATAATTAAATATTTGGTCATTTTATGAACTTAAGTTTAAATTAACTCAGCAAATTCAAGTTTGCATTTCTAGAGTTTTTCAGTTAAAAATATCTAAATGTGACAAAATATAAAGGAATTCTTCTGTCTACAAAACAAATATATACTTAAGTCAACAACGTTCTATCAAATTCAAATCCTAATAAAATGTATCATACATCTTCCACTGAAAAATTAAAAAGTGTAACGGTGGCTTTTATGTTCAATGATTATGATGACTTCATTTGCAAATATGTGTGCAAAAAGTGAATTTAAATATTTTGCATTGGGTACTGGCCCGTGAGAACAGTCCTTGGAATTAGTTGACTGCATAACTGCTTTCGGATTGGTAGAAATGTTTTCATCAAACATGGACAGATTGTTATTTACTCACCATGCAACAAAGTGCTACTTCTGTACCATCACAGTATAATTCAGGTACAGCACTATTTTTATGTATCTATGGAAAAGTGCCAAAATATGTTGTTAAATGTGCTATTGACAAGAAATTATCCCCAGATGTCAGTAACAACCCATCCAGTCAACAGATGCAAAGAAATCAAACCATAGATGTATATAAATTAAGTGTAAAAAAATTGTAATGACACAGGGAAAAATAATTGAACACAAGAAGAAAGGAAGGTGCAAAAAGGCATGGAAATCACTGATTGTAAATCTCTTTGTTCAGTAGTTAGAAAGCAATCCTGCCACAATCCTGCAAATGAATATCATCTGGTTAATTCCCAACAGATGGCCTATAAAAACTGTCTTATTACCAAGGTGTCTTACAACATTTATCAGTAAACTCAAAGAGCTCTCTCAAGTCCTTGGTAACGTTATTGTTGCAAAATATGTTGGTGACATTGGTTACAGAAGAATTTCTTAACTACTGAAGGTAGTTGAAATGGAACGAACATCATTTTTCTAAAAATGTCCACAACTAGGTGCTCCGCACAAGATTTCAGACAGAGCAGTGAAAAGAGCAGCCAACGAGCACTTGTAGAGAGTTTTAGAAACACCTAGAATTTGGAGGCATATTTGTTTCTATGAAAACTATAATAAAGCAACCAGGACCGAGGGTAGCAGAATATGCTGGAATTTTGATAATTTGGGGGCATCAAATTGGTGGGACAGCGCATCTGCCTTCATGTTTTCTTTGCCTGGGCGATACGACATCAAGAAGTTGAACCTTGCAAAAAACAAATTCCACCGAGCTTGGCGAGTGTTCAAGCGTTTCGCCTCCCAAATATACTCAAGGTTCTGGTGGTCGATAACAACAATGAAGGGGTGCCGTGCACCTCCTAACAGGTGCCTCCATTCCTCCAGGGCTGCCTTTACTGTGAGCAGTTCGCAATTACCAATCTCATAATTTCTTTTTGCTTCCGTCAGTTTCTGGGAATAATAAGCACAGGTGTACATTTTGCCTGCATATGTCTGTGACAGGGCAGCCCCCAGGCCCACCTCTGAAGTGTCTACCTCTACCAAAAAAGGTCTATCGCGATCTGGTAGTCTATGCAACGGTGCCGAGGTATACTACTTTTTTAATGCTTGGAAGGCTTCCTTGTCCTCTGAGGTCAGGCATAGTGGTTTCTTCACAGGAGGGACATGAGAGGAATGGCCACTGTGCTATATTTTTTTTATGAATCGAACCCTAAAAGGTGAACCCTAAAAAACTCAGTTTTGGGCTCAGGCCACTCAGACACAGTGTGCACCTTTGCTTCTTCCATAGAGATCGTTTTATCGCTGAGATGGTAACCAAGAAAGGAGACCGCTGATTGATGGAACTCTAGACATTTCTCTGCCTTCACGTGCAACTGGTTTTCGAGAAGGTGACACAGCACACTTCGGGCATGCCCCACATGATCTGTATGGGTTTTTTTTATATTAAAATGTCATCAATATAGATGACCACAAATCGATCCAACTTGTCACTCAGGACATCGTTGACAAAACTCTAGAAAACTGAGGGTGCATTTGCTAACCCGTACAGCATCACATGGTAGTGGTTATGTCCCAATGCGGTACTGAACGCAATCCTGCACTCGTAGCCCACTCGAATCCATTGTACGCACTCCAAAGTTTCGGTTTAGTGAAAACGGAATCCACCCAGAGCCGCTCAATGATTGCAGGGATCAAAGAAAGTGGGTGGGTATACGTCCAGGCAGCCAGCTACCAGATCAACCACGTCAGGATCGCCAGCCAAGTCCAAACCTCCAGCCGCCAGACCCACAGCGTCTGGGCCACCAGCCGGCAGACCAGCCTCGTCCGGACCGGCTGCCATAAGACCAGCTGTGTCAGGGCCGCCAACAACCACACCAGCAGCGTCCGGGCCACCAGCCACCAGACCAACCGCGTCAGGGCCGCCAGCCAAGTCCAAGTCTCCAGCCACCAGATCCACCGTGTCCAAATCCTCAGCCACCAGCCCAGTCACACCCAAGTCTCCAGCCGTGTCCGGGCCGCCAGCCGGGTCAGGTCGCTCAGGTCCTGCTCCAGACTGGCGACCAGGGTCGGGACCCTCAGTCCCTGCTCCAGATCCACGACCGGGGCCAGGGTCCTCAGCTCCTACTCCCGACACAGGCCTACCTTCAAGCTCCTTCCCGGTCAGGTGGACCTGGTCGTCCAGTCTGCTACTCCAGCGTCGGGCGACGCCCTGTCTCCTACTCCAGCGTAGGGCGACACCCCATCTCCTAATCCAGCGCCGGACCACGTCCCGCCTCCTCCTTCAGCGTCGGGCGACGCCCCGTTGCCTTCTCCTCCAGCGTCGGACATCTAGTGATGATCCCCTTTTCTAGCTTATGCCAGTCAGAGGTTGTTGATCCTGGAAATTGTCACAGTAGTCTAGGATGAGGTTTCTGAACTTCTTCAGCATATGATGCCGGTTCAGAATCTGCTTAACCAGCTTGTGGGGTATGGATACATAGGCATTTGCAAGGTCCAACAATAGTACATACCCACTTGTTATCCCTGGCTTCCCTCATAATCTGTGTGACCACACCTTTATGCTCCAGACACCCAGATACCTTTGGGATCCCTCCTTTTTGAACTGAGGTATCAATGTAGGAGTTCTTCAGGAGGATTTCCATCAGTCGCCTGGCAACGAGACTGTAAAATATCGTACCCTCGACAGAGCAGTGAAATTGTCTGAAAATATTCATTGCTCTTTGGGGTCCACACACCCTCTGCTTGTCTCCACTGGTCTGCTGTCCTTCTTCCAGATTACCTTCAGGTTCTTCCAGAGACTCTTGAGTAACATTTGACAGTTCTTTTAAACCTTGTAAGGTACTCAACTAGGCTTGGGAATGGAGGTTAGAGGTTAAATTCTTTAATGCACAGACTAAATCAGAGCTTAATTAAAACAGAACAGCCCTAATTACCTTCATGACATCCATTATGAAGTTGACTCCTGGAAATAAAGAATTGTACATTCTTTTTACAAATTATTTTGATTTAGAAATCTCCCGTGGTTTCTTTCTCCATTGGAGGGAGGTTTTCCTGGCATCTGTCGCCTTCGGCTTACTCACTAGGGGCTCGGACCTGGACTCTGTAAAGCTGCTTTGTGACAACCTGATTGTATAAAGCGCTATAGAAATAAAATTAATTTGAATTGAATTAAAATCCATTTTGATGTCTCCCTGTGTCTCTCCACACAGAGCAAAGACAATCAAGAACACAGTGTCCGTCAACATGGAGCTGACAGCGGAGGAGTGGAAGAAGAAATATGAGAAGGAGAAAGAGAAGAACAGAGGGTTGAAAATCATTATACAGAGATTGGAAATTGAACTCAAACGCTGGAGGAAAGGTAGAAACCAAGAAGAGATTACATGCAGAACAATACACATTAGATATGATGGTTGTTGATAAATTTTAATATAGAGGTAAATTGCTTTTAATATGGAGGAAATTGCTAATGTAATGACTGCAAGACAGAGACAAGAGCATTATAAAATATGTTCGAATATAATCTAAAAAAAATATCTATAGATAAAAGAAAATCCATATGAAAATACACTATGCTATATAAAAAAACACTGGATGCAAATAATAGAAAAGCAACACACTTGAGTGAAACACAAATTATAGTAATTGCACTTTGTAGAGAATCCAATAGTAATATTAAGTAATAAAAGAATATGATATTGCAGATTGAAGACTATTGCATGTAAGATATTGCACATGACATAAAAGAAAAAAATATTCCACACTCACTACATGATAATGCATATGGTAGGACAGCTGCATATGAGTTACTGCACATAATTCATAAAGTGTTAGTGAAGGCCCCTGCAGCACTTTTGTGGTAGCTAACTGTCCACTGAATTGGGAATAAACACACACATATTTATATACAGTATTCGGAAAGACACAAATAATGTGTTTTTTACAAATATGTTATTCGCAATGATAGGAATAACGGCGCTATAAATAAACTGTGTTACTAACGGCAATACTTTTTTCAGTAACGAGTAATCAAACCAATTGCTGTTTCCAGCGTTAAAACGCCGTTACCGTTACTGACAATAAAATGCGTTTTCTTGGTTAGCCAATCAGAGGCAGAGTAGTGCGGGTCGTCACACACAAGCACACACACAGTCAGTCAAAGACTACGAAGCCCGCGGCGTCACCTGCAGGAAAAAAAATACAATCCGTGGCAACGGATTTGCAATTAGTTCCTCAGTTTATAAACCGTCCCTACAAATTCTTAAACTGTTCCCTCAGTTTAACAAATCGTGCCTACATATTAATAAACCGTACCGACAGATTCATAATCCGTGCGCACGCTTTCGCAGTCTGTTCCCATGGGACTGTAAAATCATGGATTTTTGGCCCCGTCCGCAGTATTTGCGGCAGATTTTTTTTGGGGGGGGGATCTTCTGAAAGCTTTCCATCGATGTAAGGTTTGATATGATGGGACAATATTTGGTCCAGATACAATTGAGAAACTTTTAAAGTTGTCCACATAAAGCCGGGAGTTTGCTATTCTTCTAAAAGGAATGCAATGAGTACAGGTCACAGTCCTGTGGGAACAGATTGCGGAAGCGTGTGCACAGATTATGAATCTGTGGGTATGGATTCAAAAACCGAATGTTCGGTTTACATAATTTGAGCGCACGGATTGGAAATTCGTGGGTACAGTTTTCTAATCCGTAGGCACGATTTGTTAAACCGAGGGAACAGTTTAAGAATTCGTGAGTACGGTTTATAAACTGAGGGAACGAATTGCAAATCTGTTGCCACGGATTGTGTTTTCTCCTGCAGGTGATGCTGCAGGCTCCATAAAAGGCAGAGCCGTAGAGAGAGAGAGAGAGTTTTCTCTACCGGTCTGGTCAAAGGCAGCTTCTGCAAACCTGGAAGTTTAAGCGCTACTTTTCCCTCGCTGAGGTTAAAGGCTAAAATGTTTATGTGATGTGCAGCTTATGCCCAGCAAAAAAGCGTCTCTCTGCGTTGGTGATTATTGTACAATGTTTTATATTTATTTTATTTTACTTTATATTAAATTAGATTTTTTTAAAATAACGCAATAATTACTTTGCCTGGTAATTAGAATAATGATGTAACTCAGTTGCTAACGCAGTTACTGTTTGTGAGAAGTCACTAGTAATTATAACTAATTACTTTTTTAAAGGTACCTGCCCAACACTGGTTATTCGGACAAATACTTGTATAATAATATTTGTATTCAGGTACCCCGCAAAATGGCTGCCCGCTACTACACTTTATACTACTACATCATTAAATGCTGAGGAATTTCGTACTGTTCACACTGTGTGCACGTGTGACCGATTGATCACTTTCACTTTTAGATATTTCGCTTCCCCTGCCCTCTCCCCCATCACACGCTCAAGGAGGAGATTCTGACATTGTTTGCGCTGCATTATGCATTTTACCCGAATACAAATACAAGTACGAATATGAATAATTTTCCATTTTAACAAGTACAGATACAAATAGTGCTCTCTCTGCACACCCCTAATATATATACAGTGGGGAAAAAAAGTATTTAGTCAGCCACCGATTGTGCAAGTTCTCCCACTTAAAATGATGGCA
>JBBKCR010000002.1:3213651-3226374 GCA_037577295.1 Ladigesia roloffi | reverse complement strand
ACTTGTGTCCCTCTCATTCACACACATGTATTCTGTCTTGCTGCGACTAATCTTCATTCCTCTTTTCTCCAGTGCATTTCTCCACCTCTCCAGCCTTTCCTCTACCTGCACCCTGCTCTCACTGCAGATCAAAATGTCATCTGCAAACATCCTTGTCCATGGAGACTCCTGTCTAACTCCTGTCATTCTCCCAAATGTAACTGTTGTAATATAATTCACATGGTCGGCTCTGTGATTGTTCTTTGCCCTGAAATCAGTTCAGATTTGTTTACAGTGGTGGGAACCTGTGACTGTGATGTGTACAATACAAATATAGTAATCTTATTTATTATGTGATTTTTCTGTGTGTACAATATTATAAATAGTATAATAGGTGATAACTACAAGTCAATCTCTTTACTTGGAAAACTGTTTCAGTTTACAGTGGCCTGCAGGTACATCTCCATTATGAATGTATTAAAAATATGTAAGAAACATTGAATGTTTCTTTGAGGAATATTAAAGGCTCCTGTCATTTCTACTGTGAACAAATCATGATTTATGAAGTTCCCCACGAAAGGACCACCCTGAATGACTTTTGTTATGATATTCTATCTTCATTTTTAATTATTTAACGCTCAGATTTCACAGTGTCTTTGTAAAATCTGATTTTTTTCTCTCATATACGTTCCCTGATTGCAGCTCTTTTGTTTGGCACACAACCACTCCGCCGCTCTCCGGGCCCCCCACCCTCTGGAGGTTTTCCCACCAGCTTGTGGGCAGAGTCTATCCGGAATGTTCTCCCACGCTTAAAGATCTTTCATTTTTTCTGTTTGTCCTGAAGACCTTAAACAAAATACGCTTCAGCATTATTTTTTCGTAACGGGCATTTGCATGTGATGCCGTATTAGAACCCCAGAAGTGATGTTACATGATATTTAAATTACACCTTATGCATCAACACAAACTGGGTGAACTTCCGTATCCAAAGTTCTTTGGCTGCATGACAGCGACTGAACATTTGTTTCTCTGCCCCCAATCTAAGAGTGAAATTCTCTTTTAGTCATTTTGGGTCCTGGAGTTTGGTAAAGCAGCTCCAAAAGATGAAGACGTAAGCCCTAATACGGTTTCGCTCTATCTGGGCTGTCATTCGGTTTGGTCCATCCAACCCCTTCCTGCACAGATAGTTCAGATGGAATACTCCAGCCACCATTTGTCATCAACCACAACCATGAGCCTTAACGTCGGCCACTCCACTGAGCCGTCATAGCTGAGTTCTTAAAGGGGTCCTGATCAACATTACCAATGCTCTGCAAACATCAACCCCCCAAAAAAAGGTTCCCACCGCCCCCAGCTCCGTTAATCAGCGCACTGCCGTGTACATGACGACGGGCAAGTTGGCAGTAATTGCAGGTGCTGGTAATTGTAGACAGCAATGATTGCTGATGCCCTCAGTGACAGCTAGCGAGCGTGTGGGAACCACAGGTGAGGACATTCCCCTGCTCAGTGCCTTACAATAATCACCTACAGTTTGGGCCCTTATTTCCGTAGAGTTATACAAACAGTTTTCTCTCCTCCTTACAACACTTTAGATCTTCATGGGCTCTCTGAAGGTTCCACAGCTTTTGTGGGCGGGTGAGTCTCCTCTTCTTATTTGCGTGGGCCATTTCTTGGGTAATTATCACATTGTTTTTCATTTCATGAAAGCCATCTTGGTCCGGGCTTTTAAATGCACTTGACTGCTTTTCTCCTAAACGTTTCCCTCAACTTTTCTTCCCTTATAAATCCATAAGCTAAGGATCACCCAAAGGTTTCTTCTCCTGGCTTCAGCTCTGTTGGCATTTGCGTGGTTTTACATGTAAGTGTGGGCTGTTGTAAAGGCGCCCTGCCTTTGTTCAATGCGTCTTACTCACTTCCCGTCTCGGCTCAGCGTTCATATCTTTGCAAAAAAACAAAAAGAAAATCACATGCGGCATATTTCTCAGATCCAAACTGTTGCGTGTGCCCGGCGCGCACCCATGAAATATCACACGCCATCTTGTTTGATAATTAACTCGTTCTGACGGCCTGGGAAAAAACATAACACCCATGCCAGCACCTTTTTCCTTTTTTTCTTTTCCTTCTTCTTTACAAAAATAACCTTGAGTCTACCTTTGCCGTGTGGGAGGGTGTAAATTAATCCAAAGTGCTAATGCCACATGCGGCCCGCCTTTCATAAACACTCAGGAGTTGGAGAGAAAGCAGCAGCGTGGCTCCCCAATTTGAAACACACTTTTGAAGTGCTGCCTGCTGCTCTTGTCGAACAGCCTGATGTTCACAGGCGACTTCCAGACTGATCCATGCGTTAAAAACAGGCGCTAGCACTCGCGCAGGTGACAGCTATATTCTGCATGCGGTACATCAATGCCATTTATGACATTAATGAATAAACTGCTTTATCGCACAATCAGAACTGAATACAGATCCCATTGGCTTTGCTCACGCTTTATTGACAGGTTTTATGTAGAAACTGTGGAAAGTTGGTAAACCTCCCCTGCCAGTGCAGAAGGAAATGCCTGTCCTTCCATGTTGGCCTCTGCTCTTGAATCGAAATGGATGGGTCATCTGTCAATCAAGGCAACATATATGCTGTGCTAAAATGTGGCGTGTTCAGGAGTACAAATCCTTTGTTTATCCTTCTATTAGTTACAGAAATTCTACTAAACTAACATTTACTGAATTTAATTCTCAAGATGTAAATAAAATCATTCAGAGTGGTTTGATGTGGTGGGGGGGTGTGGCGGGGTTATTGTAGCGAAATTACTGGCTCATTTCCTAACAGCATAGGTGAATGGAATCAGAGGTCTTGATGTCTGATTGGTTGAGAGTTGTTTTGCCGCATTTTGCCAAAATTTCGTGAAAGAACTGCAATTTAAAATCATATATAGCACATATATAATATAAATAGACGTAGCAATTATTTGCCATCCAAATCCAGCAGTGTAAAATATTGGTATTACTGAAAAAATGCAGGAATTGATTTGCCTTTTCCCCAGTATAGACCCTCCACAATGAAGAGATTTTAACAATGCTGTGCTGTAGTTCTATGTTAGTTTTAAGGGACATTAAACACTTTGGACTGGTGCTTTTCACCAACACTTCAAGATAACCTGATTTTTAAGTCTCCAGAATGGGGAATGTCATGCCAAACCACAATCTACACACACACACACACACACACACATATATATTGCCAAATTGCTGTCTTTCCTTGTTGAAAATTGATTTTAAATACATTGAAGGTCCTGAAGAACAGCTACAAGATGTTTCCTGTGAGAGAAACAGGACAGAGAACTGTTGCTATAGAAACAGTGCGTTTCACCGCAAGTAGTTAAAAGTTCACAAATATTATACATACAACCAGAGATGGATAGTTGGAATGGTCCTGAATTTAAGATTGAACTAACTGGCCGTTTGTATATATGTTACTCTTTATTAAGTTATTTGTTTTATGTGGCAAAAATTCGTAAAACATGAGACTTAACGTACATGAAGGTATTTCAAGTTTTTCTTTATTTTATTTAGCTGTTTCTTACTGCATGTTCTCCTGCTTCAAAAAGAAAGGCAAAAAAGAATGGATTTCATAAAAAAAAAACTGATGGATTAATAATGCTTTGAAGAAGAATAAAATAAACATTGGATTTATAATCAACAACATTATTATTAGATTGGACAGTTATTGTTGAACATGTTCAGCATAAGCCTACATGCTATTTTAACAGGATGCAGTAAATATTTGTAAAATGTTACATAAAGCCAAAATCATTTCAAAAGTTCCAAAATCAGAGTCTCAGGCATTAGGCAGCGTGTTCATAACCATTTCATGCAGGATTCTCACACACTGGTTAACATTAAATTCAACGACTGTCCAGGACCAACGTCCTCAATTTCAGGGACCACACATGACAGCATCGACTTACTGCTACCACGGAATTAATGATCAATTAACAATTTCAGATGCAAATGCAATAAAATAATTTGAATGATTGAAGTTATTGGGACAAAACTATGTGTGACTGGACTAAATTTATAGCCTACATTCTTGTCAATAATATTCATAGCCTACATTCATATCCACAATGCATGGATATGTCCATGCTACATACATCGGTGCGGTACATCACTACATTTATGGAATTTTAGTTGAAACTAGACTGCATTTCCACAAAGAAAAAGCCATGAGTCCAGGGGCGTAGCACAGGGGCGTAACACACACACACACACACACACACTTTTGTCAGGTTATATTGTCCTAAATTAAATCGTATTTATAACTTGGCATCTCTATCTCAGAACCCCCACCCCCACACACAGACACAAACACACACACACACACTTTTGGAAAGCTTGATACGCCCCTGCCTGAGTCCCATTACTTTTGTCCATATACTTAAGTAAAGCAGATGTGTCTTTGGGGGCGTGGCCTGAGGTCTCCTATGAGGTTTCAGAAGGCTTGGGCACGGGGAAGTTGGCCTGAGTTATCACATGATGTTTGGTGGTTCTTGGACAAAGCGTGTCTGAACAGGACCAGCTAAAATTTTAGCCCTGTTCATTCCCAATGGGAATAATTTCACCGGAAAATTGGGAATAATGAACGAACAACAAGGCAGAGCAAAAAGCTGTGAAGAAGCTCACTATTCACGATCGGTCTCAGTGTGTCCGATTAGGAATGGTGTCTCTAGAGGAGTAGCAGGCCAAAAACGGGAGAACAGAGTTAAAATACAGATTAAAATAAACTTAAGAAGAACAATAGTGTGCTTGCTCTGCGAGTGGCTACACACACATTACGTTGACCACACACAGGAAACAGGAATGTAGTGCTGAAAGTCTATAGCAGAAGAATGACTAACTTTCGCAAATTAAATGTCAGCACAGGTGTATTTTTAAACGAACGTTTGGTGACATTTTGACAGCAGTTGTCTTCCATGAAATTGCAACTTATTTGTTCAGATTTACAAACTTTCAAGAATTTCAAGGCCCCGTGGGAACCCTGTTCATGAAGTGTGTTTCTGTAAGGGAGCTTTTAGCTGCATCAGATCTCGGACGTCTGGTTCCATTTCCTGGCGTAGGAAAAATGGGTCAGATATTACCGACACCACAGCTCATTCATTTACTACTGCTAAAGTTCTGTCTTTATTCTAGGGCTGTGACCTAACCTTCACTAACTTCACATTGCTTCACAACAGCCACCCCTCGAAATCTGCCGGGGTCTTGAGCTGGGAGTAATTGCAGGCAGCTGGTGGCAAGGTGTCTTGGCAGTTCTTTGACATGGCGACTTGCACAGTGACAGTTTTTTCTTTTTATTAACGTGGCGTGGCTGTGCTGCCTCTGGAGAAGTGGATTTGTGCTGCCGTTGTTCTGGAGCCGCTCGCTAAGGCAGCGGGGAAGTAGGAAGGAGACACAAATGCCCACATGGCGGCGAGCAAGCGAGCAGGGAAGAGAAGAAAGGAATGAATGGGGATAAGTGTGTCCGTGGTGAAATTTCCATTAGCCTCCCGTGGACCGGGTGAGGGTTTCGGTCGAACAAGTCACCCTGTGCCTTCCTTTCTTTTCTCATATTCCCCCATTTTTCTTGCCACGGCTCGTTTTTTTATCACTAAAAAGCATGGCTGCTTTTTCCCCACCAAGATTTATGTCCCAGTGCACCTAATCCCAGCGCCAGCGAAAAAGAGGAAGAAGGGGAAAGTTAATTCGTACACAGGACTGAAGGGTCCTTGTTTGGGTGAGATATTGCTGTACCTGCGGGCCGGGAGCTTAATCCCCTTCCTCCCACCCACCTGAGAGGAGATCGGGTTTAATTGAACTACGTCTCTGAGAGCGGGAACGGAGAGGGAAAGTTTAGTCTCCGCTGGTTACCACGGCAACCGCTACCGAGGATGCAGGGTGAAGTTGGAAAGGCTGCCAGCACTGGGGTTCACTAGAGAGTTCACCAAGAAAGTTCACAAGAGACTAGTCCACAGGCTGGGGTATCGCGCGCGCGCACACACACACACACACACACACACACACACATCTCCCTGACACAAATGTTTTCTCTGGTCGCCGGCTGGTGGCCCTTGTGACTGCAGCACAGGCTTGAAGTTTCCCTGAGCAGGAGGAGGCAGATGTACGAGGGCAGGATCTGGTTGGTGGGTACCAGTCAGGGTCGGAGGAGAGAAAACTGATCTTTTCAGACTTGCAGACTTCCCATTTGGGTTGCAGACTCAAAAAGTTTGGACTGTTAGATTTCACCTAGAATGACACTGGTGTGACCAGAACTTCCCTCCAAAGACTCATTTCAATCTGTTAGAATCTAATATCGAATCTGTAGCAGGTTCTGCTACAGTCTGCTTGGGGAGCACTGTGGTTCGAGGGTGGGCAGTAAATGTGATCCTTGGTGATCTGGACTGCAGTCTGTAGTCCACAGTAGCTGGAACAGAGTGTGTGACCAGCGACGGTCTGGGACTAGTAATTATCTTCAGTGTGATGCACATTCAAAAGGTCCATGTGAAAAGGTCAATGGCCGCTCTTTTAATTTGGCCCTGACACTGATGAAAGTGTGATTCTTTTCCATTTTAATGCATTTTCACAGCAGCCATAAAAATAAAAATAAATTAAAAACATTAAAAATGTGAAAATCCTGAAATTAAAAAGTTATTCATTGCCTGGATTATATTCTTGAATTGACTGGATTATCTTCATTCAAATGAACATTTATTTAAATCCCAAATTTTTTATATTTTCCATCAGTCTGTAGATTACATTAATAAGTATAATAATTAGGGAACCTTTCTTTAAAAATGATTTATTAGTATTTAAATCTTTAATATGCTTTTATATTAATATATTTGACACTTCAGATCAGGCCCTTCAGATAATCTAGTGCTCACTAAAGTCAAAAGCAAGAAATAGGGTGTAAACATTTATTTTTATGCACTAAAAATCTGGAACGATTTGCTCTGTGATCTCGGCTTGCATTTTGAAACTTTTTCACATGTATTTTTATTTATTACGTTTTGCGTTGTTTTATGTATTCGTGTATTTTATTGTATTTGTATGTTTGTTGTAACCAGTTTATTAAATGTGAAATGTGTTGAATGAGGTTGGTGAGAGAAAGGGGCTGCAGGGCTGGGATGGGGAACCTGAACTATCCAGAGAAAGAGAAAATCAATATGAGATTTAGAACATTTTCTCACACTTCCTGAGGAAGACCCTTCCTCTACTCCCAATTTTAAATCTTTAAATGCACTTTCTTTCCCCTCACTGCTCCGGCTGTATTTGTCTTTGATCATTATATCTTCACATGAACTGTAAGCTCCAAAAGAAAACGTGATTATCTTGTAAGTAATCCTACACAACATCAGAAAATATTTCTTAGTGGTGAATGTAAGTCTCGGTCACTAAAGTCAGACAGGTTCTAAATCCATAATGTTGTTTAAGAGAATAAAACTGAGAAAACAGTAAGAACAGCAAATGAACTTCGGTCTTAATATGATTTTATTCTTTTTCTCCAATAATACTCCAATAATATCTAAATAAAAGACTGTTGTAAGCAGCAAAATATTGTTCTTGGTTGTGTTTGGTTTTGAGTGTGTGGGCACCCTAAAGAATCAAAATCAGAAACGTTTCTTATATTACAAAAGCAGAGTCACAATATCAAATATAAATATATTCAGTAAAAAATGAAAGCAGAAATACAGAAATAACTCTCTCAGCCCTCATCGCACATGAGGGGACAACTTTCTATTTCTAAATATACTGAAATAACTTGTAAATAAAAGAATAACATTTAAAAGGGATCACTTTACAGTAAGACTACTCATATTTATGATCAGGTTGGGTGTGGCAGTTGTCATACATTGATACAGGTTCACTGATTGGAAAGATCTGCTGTTTCAATGATAGTAGCATATTAGCATATTAGCAAAGAGCTGATGCTTAACATTCTGCCTGAGAGAGGGACAACATGAGCTCAGGACTATCAAGATCTGAGATCCTACCAAATATAGTGAGCCAACATCAATGTATGGCAACTGTTATAAATACTATAACCACTTATAAACTGTTTACAACCTATTTACCAACTTGATTATACATTATTTACATGCTTTTTAAGGCTAGTCTTACTGCGTAGTGTATTTGAAACTATGAAGGACGGGACATGCAGCAGTCGTAAGATTCGGCTGCAGGAGTATCGGTGGTGGCCTGTCACATTAAAATGGAAGATGTTGGATGAGGTAACTTTTGGAATCTTCTTCCAGAGTGGCCATGGAATTGGCAGTAGAGACACAAACAGGGCAGATAAAGAACCCCACATGGTCAAATAACCCTGAGGCCAGTGGTGGCCAGAACATGCCGGTATTTACACCCCCCCCCCCCATCCTCACTGCTCTCAGTGTGAAATACCTGCACTATCCTCGGAGTAAGAGCTAACTGGGTAACTTCACTTTCAACCTGCTCTCCTTTCGCTCCTCCCTCCGTCATCCACAACCGGCCCCTGGCAAAATTAATGATGACGTGAAAGGCGTCCTACTTTTTTTTTTCTTCCTCCCCCTGATCGTTCGCCTGTCATAGGCGAAGCAAGAACAGCGGAAAAAAAAATTCCCAAACATGGCTGCCCAAAAACGCTGGCTAGGTCGGTCACGCGGTTCGGGCCAATTATAGAACAGCAGTGACAACTCGGGGGGCGAAGATGGAAACTCTCCGCTTCAACGCAATAAATCAAAACTGGATGGCTCATTTTCAAGGTGAGGGCTGGTCTTCTTTAGCGGATGTGGGGGGAGTGAGTTCGAGAGCTAGAGAGGAAGCAGGAATTGGGCCACCAAAGACTGGGGACTGTTTTGCGCAGTAATCATCCTTGTGCCCACAGACCCAGACGATTAGGAACCTCACTAATAAAAGGAGGTGTCCAACATCCCATGAAGAGCATTCAGATTTATACACACTAATAACGGGACCCCATTTTTGTTTATTCTGGCTCATGCTGATACAAATTGTCCTGAAAATGAAAGGACTTGGAGCCCAGATAGCGGTAGGAGTTCTTAAAGAAGCTGGTCCCATAATGCACCGTGGGTGTTTCCTTTAATCCATCATCTAAATGATAGCCTAAGAAATGATGATAAAGTAGGAAATCGAACTTGGCCCCGCTACTGTTTTCATTACACTCCTGCATATTAGAGTGTGTGTGATGCATGCTCCACCGCCCTAATTGGAGAAAGAGTTAGGGGAGGCTCTAAAAGGAACGACAGGGTATGATTTAGGGTCCCCCAGCAGGTGAATCGCACCGCTGCTGCGAGTTTGTGGGCAAATTTGCATGTGTGCACCATCCCTAATATCTCCATATTCAAACCTCATCCTGCTTTTTTAGATTTAGTTCTAAGAACACACTCAAAGTCCTAATACACTCAAAGTGAACCGGAGTGAGCGGCAGGTCCACACTCAGCTCTGAGAAGTGACTCCCATGCGTTAGTACAGGGAGACAAACGTGTGTGTGTGTTTGGTTGTGTGGTTTTGTGTGTGTGTGAGCATATGTATGTGTGTGTCTTTGGATGTATTTGCATCATTTGTGTGAATGTGCACACTGAAAACAATTCTGCCCAGGAAGAACCTTCACGTTATCTAAGGTTTGGTTCCCTCTCAGAGCTTCACACTTTAACCTTTATATTATACGGAGGTTCTTCAGATTGATAGAATCTTAATGCGATATAAAGGTTTGGTCCTAATTAATTAGTTCCCCATAGAACCGTCACACTATGTGGACCTTGAATGTGTCACAGAAAACTCGTTCGGTTCCCTAAAGAAATTTTGAGAGTGTAAAGGACCCTCACATAATGTCATTTTTTCCCCTGATCCTCGAAATTCTCACCCGTATCTCTTTCACAAAATGGCTCAAGGAAACATCCACTGAAACGTTTTACCTTGAGTTCCTTTGGGTTCCCTTTTGCTAGACCCTAGAAATGCCCCTCTGTGTTCTTTAAAGAACCTCTTAACGGATTGTTTTATAGAGAACAGATCTGTGAGCATGAACAACCTTCCGTATAATAAATGGGTTCCATGATGATAGATTCCATTTGAAGAAACGTAACTTTTATTACTTCATTTTTTAATTGTAATAATGTCTCTCAGATGTTTTAGGGTTACATTCCAGTGCAGGTTGTATAATTGTGTGTGTGACGAATAAAGGAATCGTGAATCTTCAATATTATGGGATGTGAAATGTCCCTCACGCTCATGTAGTTCCTCCATGGCATCACTCACGTAACCCTCCGCTGTATGCGAGCATGTTTATAGTGCCTGTTCACATGGCTGTGTGTGTGTGTGTGTGTGAGAGTGTGTGTGCTCATGCTGCGGTTGCATTCTTCATGCTGACAGCAGCGCTGTGCTGGGCTCCTCTGCAGCCTCTCATTACTGGGCCCTGAGCTGGGGAACAATGGGCAGGTTTGGAACAATGCGCTCTGCCCCGGAGCTGTGGCCTACACCGGAGCCTCAGTTCCACAGGAATAAATCACACGCCGAGCCGAGAGGGAGAGAGGGAGAGCGAGGGCGGGTTGGGGGGGCTGCAGCATCCTCGTTTCCCTTCACACATTCAATACAGGACGCCTCCTAAATGCCACCTCCAGCTTCCCTTTTAATTAGCACAAGACTCGCTTTCCTCGCAGAACAAAAAACGGATCATTGCTGTAATTTTGTCGAACTACGATAAAGAACCACGCAATACTCTGCACCGGCACAAACCTTAGCTCCTACAGAAACAGCCTGGGTATCTTCCCTCGGTGCACAACGAGGGCTGTTATATTCAGATTGCCTCGGTTTTTAGTTGGGGGGGGGGGGTGTCCTTCCCTCTAATGCTGAGATCCATTTCCAAGGTGTATGGAAGCTAAAGCCAATAATATTGTCCCTCTATTTATTAAGTCTCTTCTCAAAATGAAATGCTTCTGCAGATATTTTAATAAACACGCTCCTAGCGCTTCAACGTGGACGATCACACTGATGATTTGGGAAAGACAGCACTAAAGAAAGAGAGAGAGAGACAGAGAGAGAGAGAGAGAGAGAGAGAGAGAGAGAGAGAGAGAGAGAGAGAGAGAGAGAGAGAGAGAGGGAGAGAGAGAGAGAGAGAGAGAGAGAGAGAGAGAGGGAGAGAGAGAGAATGTCAGCGAATGGGGGGGAAAGTGTGATAAAATGATAATTAGTGTTAATCTGATACCATTGCCTAGCAACAGACGATAGGCTGTAATAATGGAGTAATGGATTCTATTTTTATCTGCTCTGTCTTCCACCCCCTCCCTGCCTACCTCCCTCGCTCCTTCCTTCCCTTGCTTTCTTCCCTCTGGAAGAGAATGAGAGAGAGAAAGAGAGACAGGACGGGAGAGAAAGGAAGACAAAGAGGAAAAGAGGCAGAGAGAGAAAATGAAATAGTAAGGAGGAATAAGCTAAAGGGGAGGAAAAAAGTGGGGAAGGAATGGGTGACAGAGGGTAAAAAGGTGGGAAAGAGAGAAAGAGGGTATCAGAAAGACAAAGACAAAAGACAGAGAGAGAGAAAGAGAGAGAGAGCAAGCAGGAAGGAGAGAGAGATGTACTTTGAGCAGTTGTGGTAGACGAGTGGACCCCGTTTCCAGGAGAGCCAGGGGTCATGTATGTTATTCCTGTGACGCTTCGTCCCCTCACAGGTCCATGAAGAAAGCTTCAGCAAATGTCCTGTGGATGAGTACAGGTGTAAGTGTCCGAAACCGTGAGACGGGTGGAGGGGCGGTGATTGGAGGTGGAGGGCTGGAAAAGAAGAGTGCCACGTTAGTGACAGAGCTAGCTCAGATGTGCCACTGAATAGCATGTTTTCATTTACATTTCGCTCCGGTTTGTATTATCATTTCAAAGGGGTTTCTGTTTGCCGCCAAACGGTCTGCAGATCCACAGAGCAGGTTCAGTGTTCCTGTGTTGGAGTCAGCAGCCATGTTGCGCAAATAGGGCTCCTGCTGAATGGAAGGGCCTTGTTAAATGGAGCATATGCTGCCCAAACCATTAAAAACAGCCTCTCGTAATCAGCACTGGTTTGTAACAAACACCCTTCTGGTTTTAGACGATCCGTCATTCTCCTTTTTAGCTCGGCATAAATTGGTGAATTTACATGAAGCAAAGCTTATGAAAGAGGCGTTACGTAAAGCAGTGCTGAGTCATCGGTGCAACATGAACGATGGAATTGCTTGTGTGATTCACTCATATGTATACATTCTTATTTTCCTTTTTAGGTACAGCAAGCAAGGAGTTGGTGTCTGAAGTTTGCCCCTTTGCTTTTGCGAGGCAAATGCCGCTAACAAGTAACTGATGCCAGTTAGCATCATCACACATTCCTGAAGCCATGCGCTGGTTTGTAATCTCTAACAGACCTGCATATGTTGTTTCTGACTCTGCAGGACACACTAGTATCTATACAAGCACATTTTAAAGCTGCAAAAACAAACAGCAGTGGTCATCCTGAAGCCAGAACTCTGTCTGTGCTTTTAAGAGGCCCACATTGTTCACTGTGGTTCTGAGGACAATCTGAGGACAGGACATGTTTGCTAGTGATGGGGACGAGACCGCCTATGCCGAGTCAAGACCAAGTCTTTGAAGGGTCGAGACCATGTCGTGACCGAGACCATTGGTGTTCAAATGTAGTCGAGTCCGAGTCAAGACCGAGTCTTTGAGGAATCGAGACCGAGTCGAGACCAAGACCATAAAAACAAGTCAGTT
>JBBKCR010000002.1:3192887-3208400 GCA_037577295.1 Ladigesia roloffi | reverse complement strand
GACTGTCCCCTGTAGTTAGGGAATGGAAGTCGCTTTGGATAAAAAGCGTCTGCTAAATGCCGTAAATGTAAATGTAATAAATGTAAATTTCGGAAGTGCCACAATATGAGAAAAACTGATGAAAATCAGACCAGTACTGGAGCATCACACGCACTAATTAAACAATGTACTAGCAATTGAAAGAGGTCTCACTTCTGCATTTTAAATCTCTAAACCATAAGTGTGAAAGTCTAAAGTCTAAACTCAGATCCTTTGTGCTTGTTAACCAAAGTTAGAAGTTGCTTACATTTTTCTATGCTTTCACATACAATTACAATTTATGTATTCCATAATAATGATTTAATTGAGCTGTAAAATGCACATATATTTTGTTTACAGGGGTTCCAGCACTTCTGAATTTGTTTGCTCGGTCAGAAAATGACTTCGTTTGTTCTGCAAAACTAGACTAAATGCAGGAAAACACTTTCATAAAATTCTAAACAAAATAAAATATTTCTGGCAATATTTTGCATAATTGATCTGCTTGTTTGTGTTTGTGCATGACTGAATCTGCTTTTAAGGCCATGTCTACACACTGAATCTGCTTATGTTACTGTATTTGCTATTGAGCCCATGTGTGGGTTGTCTTTTCTAAGTATGTCGTTTGTATATTAGCTTTATGGTAGTTACAAAATAATTAGATTTGATATGACTGACTTAATAGAGAGGCATGTGCTACATTATATGTACATGGCTGTAACAGTGATATCATCTTATAGTTTTAAAAACTGACAAAGGTGACCTGAGTTACGCTGCTAATCACATATATTAGGATATATTCATGATGGAACATTAGAAATTGAGGGATTATTAACCAAATCCACGAAGGACAGATTTATCTACTCTTATAAACAAGGGAAAGAATCTTTATAGCGTAGTGGAGAACATCAAATGACTCAAGCAAGACTAACAATGCTATAACAGCTAGTGTCCTGTATTCTGGTAAAGTTACTATTCTTAAAAACATTATCGAGTCAAACCTCTGGTGATAACCTCATGTGGTGAAATGGATTCTGGGTCACCTAAGCCTGGCCCTAATTGGCCAGAGTCGTGTGAAGCAGAAGTGCATCTGGTCCTCACATTTGGAGAACCAAGTGCAGGTCTTTGCTCTGGCTATCGCTCAGTCCCCAAATGCCCACCTCTTCCTTTCAGCTCCCCGGATAAAATAGATGTTGCGTTCTCGCTTACGCAGCAGCCAGGCTGTCTCTATTCAGAGCACAGAGCGAGTGCCGCCAGGTGCAAGCCTCCTACGCTGCGCCTGCGGTCAGCACAAGACAATGCACCCAGGACTTGTGCTTAATAATAGAGACTGTTGGAGACAGGGAAAGGGGGGAGGGAGGCTGCCACCATGAGACACAACAAAAGTTGCAAGACTGGGGCAGGTTATAAAGTTGGTATAAGAAATTATTCAGCATTATTCAGATGGTATTCTTATGTAATGGGGCATAAATCTGTTAGGGCTGGAGGTCATTAGGAATTGACTGCTCAGTGTCATGGATGATAAGCAAGAATCAACATCCTCTCAGTGTGAACCGGGAGTTTATGCATGTTTTGGGGTGTTACCTTCTCCTCCGAGCTCTGGACAGATCCAGGCAAGGAGGTCAAGACCAAGTCGAGCAGGATCGAGACCACAAACATGCCTGGGCTGCTTCCTGTCCAACATGTTCGTACATTTCAAACGATTTGGCTATGTAAATGTAAGCTATACCGTTACAGCTCCACATAGAGCAATGCAATTAAAACATACAAACTCTAAGGGAAACATGCTGTGGATTCTAGAATCTCCATAAATAATAGTGTGATATAATAATGTAACAAATGTATATTCTAAACAGTGTAAATCCAAAATTTAGTTCTGGCACTCTTGCTAGTGGTGTTGAGTAAGTGTAAGATCCTTGGTAAGGTCCTGGGTTTAATTTCAAGTCAGAGTCCATTATGTCTGGAGTTTCTTCAGGAGCTCTGGTTTCCTCCCACAGTCCAAAGACTTGGACATGCCAAACGATCCTAAGATGTGCCTGTGTGCATTAATGGTTTTTTGTGTGTCGACCCTGCAATGGACTGGGTTTTTTCCCCTGTGACCAATGAAATAGTCTCCAGTACCCCTGCCACCCTGGTTGAGATAGATGGCTCATAAAATGAGTGACCGTAAGGCACAATTTTTGAAAAAAAGTGTGATTTTTTCTTAAAAGAGAAAGATCTGTTTCCTTTGCTAATTGTTTTCAAAACTTTGGACTCACTTTTTTATTTAACCACAAGGACATTTTTGGGACACAAGACAGCAGGGGCTTTGCTTGAGGCATTGTGTTATTGTCTTTATCATGATCATGGTTCGGCCAGGTTACCTGAGAATTCAGTCCTTAATAGGTGATGAATACATGGTCTGTTCTTGACTGATATGTTTAAACACAAAACCACCCCACCAGTCTCCTGTCAACAAACTGATTAGATCTCTCCTTAACAAACTGACCCAGTCCTCGAGATCGAAGACGCTGATGATGCCTTTGATTTTATTGCTCATCGTGGACAAGTTTGATAAGCTTGAAAATTTGCATAGCTGGACACACTCCTAATGCAGGTCAAAGTGCACAGTTCATCTGATGACATTATATGGTTCAATTCCATTTATTTTTTGTTTTAACAGTTAGCCAGCATGCTAAATGCTAGTTTAGCTAATAAGCTATATACATCTGCACTTACACCATAGCTGTGTGGTTAAGTTGTGCTTCCTTTGTGTTTTTACAGCTTATTTCCAGCATGTCAGCTTGCTAACTGCTCCAAAATGCAGGGTTACTTTTGTTGGACATTTCAGGCATAGCATCAGTCATTCCCATTGGGCAAGGTGACACAAACTGCAAGTGTTTAACTGCACAGTAGTATTGGCATACAGAGGCTGTTTTCATTCCTTTTCTAAGCTGAATACACATACAATTGCTGTTTTTACTAGTTACTAATACATGTAAGTGCACGAGACGAAATAACCTGAATGCGATTGAATTTATTTTTCTTTGTGAAGTTGTTTGGCAGCCTCCCTCCATAACTGTTCAACATTTGAATTCTGGACATTCTTCCACGAAACCTGCGACGCAGACACTCTTGGAATTCTATTCGCTGCAGGTGCACCCATTTATTTAACATGCCGAAAGTGTGCCACTTGACCCCCACGCACAGAATGGATACAGGCGTCTGGAGAGCAGCATCAGTGTTTTTATTGAATCCAGAGGATTAAACTTAGTGGGGAGTCAGACACCCAGCACTGTGGGAGAGAAAAGACAACCTGTATGCTCCCTCTTTATGGGTCATAATAACTCCTTCAAACATGAAAGCGCATTATCCTAATGTACCAGGATAGCAGGGAACGTCTCACTTCGCAATGTCTTAACAAACGGTGGGAGGAAGCACTCAGGTGCCCTCCTCCTTCGCCTCCAGATAACGACGGATAACATTTTAATCCGCGGCAAGGTTAATTAAATGACAGAGAGAGAAAGTCCATGTCAAGCGCAGCTCCGTCACGGAGCTCTCAAAATCCGAGCGGCGGAGAATAAATGTCACCTTGCTAGCATGCCCTCCGCCTGTGTCCTGTGTTTCAGCGACTCATTAATGAAAGACACTTGTTCCCTGTTCGCCGTTTAAAACAAACATCAAAAGTTGAACTCCGTCTTTTTGAAGTGGAGGCCCGTGGCGCTCCTCCACCGCAGTGCCGGAACGCAACAAAGAGCGCCTCGTGTATAAAGCATGGGAAGAAAACCAGATTTAGTCTCTCAAGAGAAAGATGGGTAAATCGGCCCACTGTGCCGGTCCAAACGGGTCACGTCTCTAATAGAACCTTCACCCTCTGTTTTTCAGGCCTTGATCTGAAATAGACCCCAACCCCACCTGACATATCAGATATTCTCAAAAAAAGAAAAATACTACATTCATGAAGATATAATTAATAAACCCACGATAATGTGTGGAACCTCTCGAGAGGTTGCCACCACTTAAAAGCAGGAGATGATGAGCTTTGGTGTGTTCCTGTCATTAGCCGGGACCGTTGTCCGCGACTAATCGACGTGGAAGGTTGCGACAGCCAGACATGTCCAGCTTCATGAAAATCCTGCAGTGGTGGCAGGCAAACATTAATGAACGATTTAACTTAATCACAGGAGAGAAGAAATACTCCTCTGAGTGCAGCATGATTAATCAGTTTGGATGGCGAACAGCTTTCGCCAAGGCGCATTAGCGAACGCAGCTTTGCAGACGCGAGGCCCGGCTTTCTCTTCACACCTCCCCCCTCCCTGTGTGAACGCCTCTGCAATTAATCAAACATAAACAACAGCAGGACAAAGGAATGAGGAGGGTGGGTTTGGATGAGCCCTGATTAGCTCCTGACAGCTAGCTGTCTTCTCCAGGTCCATCTTATACTGTTACAGAGGAAGAAGGAAAGTGGCGCATATTTTTCCTCCAACACGTCTCATCAGTGTAGCGTGAGAGGGACCTAAACATGTGGGGATAATGTTTTATGTCACTTATGGATTATTTTTGGATGTAATGCATGCTTTACAGCATCAGGTGGTATTATGAACGAACAGGGCAACTTTCTTCTCTGTAGTCTTTAGGGATGGGTATTATTAGGAATGAACTGACACCGATATGAATACTGATACTGCTAATCAATTCCAATGCTTACTCTTACTGATCCTGCTGTCCATAGTTTGGTGATTCCTGAGATTCCTGTCACTACAAATGTTTTGCTCCACAAAGGTGTGTTGGTGAAGAGCAAAGCACCACTCCAGTTCCTCCACTGAACCAATCCAGTGTGGAATATTTGAAAATGCAGCTGTATTAGATTGCATTAACAATACAGAGACACCAAATAGCAGCACTGTATATTCAATTCAGTTAAATTCAGTTTTATTTATACATTTCTTTATAACCAAGTGGTCACAAAGCAGCTTTACAGAGTCCAGGTCCGAGCCCCTAGTGAGGAAGCCAATGTTGACAGAGGAGAGAAAAACTTCCTTAGCTGGAGAAAGAAACCTTGTGAGGAACCAAGGCTCAAAGGGGGAACCTGTCCACCTCAGGTTGACCTGGAGAGAGTCTTTAATGGGATAAATAACAAGAGAAAGCGTTCATAAGCAAGCTTATTGAAAGATAGGACATCTATGGCAAACAGAGTTGGTACAGCTAAGAGTAAATAGAGCTAAATTTCAGTTGCCCTTGTTTGGGAAAGAGCTGCCAAACTGGTGGAGGACATTTTGGCTTGAACCCCCAGCGATTGCAGGCCCGGGTAGTTCACCTGGTGTCCCATGGTGATCAGTCACAGTTTACTTGAATTCTCTGTGCCCATCACCCCTAGCTCTACACCCTTCATCTGGCAAAAAAAAATTAATTACAAAAAGCCTGACTAAACAAGAAGGCTTTCAGCCTGGATTTACAAACTGTGTGTCTGAATTCCGAATGTTATTCGGGATAGAATTCCAGAGCTTGGGGGCTATACATGAGAACACTCGATCTTATAAACAGTACGAAATTTGATCGGAAGCTAATTAAGTCTTGATAATATTGGGCTAATGTGGTCAAATGTCCTGGTTCTAGTGAGGACCCTAGTTGCTGCATTCAGGACTAGCGGAAATGTATTTACATTTCTGTTGGAGCAGCCTGACAGGAGGCTGTTACAGTAATCGAGTCTGGAAGTAATAAAGGCATGGGCTAATTTTTCTGCAAGATGGAGAGATAATGCACTTCTTAACTTATTTTGTAGACAAAGGAAAGCTAATCTGGAAACAGAACTCATGTTTGTTGAATGAAAATTCAGAGTGACAGATTTTGAGATCAAGCATTAGACCTGCCAGTTTGTTTCTAGCAGCTTTTAGAAGAAGAACTCCAGTTTTATTTGCATTGAGTAAAAAAGTTCTGTGACATCCAGTCTTTTATATCTTTAATGTAGTCCCCAATCTTATTTAACATGTTTATCATCTGGGTTGGCAGAGATATAAAGCTGTGTGTCGTCTGCATAGCAGTGGAATCTAATCCCATTTTTCTGGATAAGCTTCCCTAACAGCAGCATGTGCAAATTAAGGCCATGTCCACACATAGACGGGTAGATAGGAGATTTTCCATTTTTGTTATTATTAAAAATCACGTCCACACGAGCACGTTTTCAAAAATATCTCCGTTCCACATGCAAACGCTAAAAACTCTGACAAAAGCATGCCACGGCAGCAGGGGGCGATATAAACTTAAACCGTACAGCATTGCTGACCAATCAGAAGCCTTGGCGGCAGGCGCTGGCAGAGACGAAAAACAAGGATCTCTTTATTTGACGCCATGTAAACAGTTCATTTGAGTTATTTTAATCTGATTAAATTTAATCGGATTGAAAAAAGTGTCCATGTAAACGAGGCTAGTGTCTGGGTGGAATATAAAAGCAGCCGAAGCTGACGCTGACGTCTATGTCCTTCATATCGGATGGACAGTAACTCTGAGTATAAGCATGCCAAAACGGAATTTGTTAACGTCGGGCATTGTAGACAATTTAGGGTAAACACGGCACATAACGTGACGTCATCTGATTGGCGCACTGTATGTTGCATGGTGGTCCGTATTTTTTTATCTTCGTTTTTCTCGTCCACACGTTGTGGGACACCATATTTGACTTTAGTGGGTACTGAGGAGTCAAATTCAGCAAATCAGAAAATCAGAGACAAAGCCTTTGTTAGTGGACAGTAAAAGATTATTTACTATCTTTACTAAGTCTGTTTCTGTGATATGATGAAGTCAAAACCCAGATTAAAATGTTACATATATAATTTTTTTGTGTAGAAACAAACACAAATGTTGGGCTACTAATTTCCCTAAACTTTCAGACAGAACTAGAACATTGTAGGACTGGGAGAAAAGATGTCAGTCTTTCAACTACAGCTAAGTTTTGAACAGTATCTGTTTCTGCTTATTCAGGCAGCATATGTGGTGGAATCCAATTTCTAGTTTGACTTTCTTGTCTTATAAATTCCACATTATTTATTGAAAAGGTCCATAAACTCGTCCGGCGGTTGTGCACCTCTGTGTTTGCTTGTTAATTTAGAAATTGTACTAAAAACAAACCTGCGATTATTTTTATTAGGTTCAATAAGGGACCATACGTAGGCTGAGCATGCAGTGGTAAGTGATCTACTGTAGTCTCTAAGTCTTTCCATGCAGCCAGAATGAAATAACTGCAAATTGCTTAATGGCCATTTTGCTTTAAATCATGAGTTTGATCATAATAATAAGGAGCCAGTTGTTTTCTGTTCTGTTAGGTGTTGCAGGTGTTAGAGGGAACACTATTAAATATTAAAATTACCACTAATTACTATTTTTTCGCCATCTACTAAATTTCCTAGAAACAGCTGAAATGGAAGAAGTCGGTATATGGCCCACATGGCCTATACACAGTAATCTGGAAGAGGGAGATCTTATTTGTATATAGATTAGTTATGTTAAGGAACAGAGCAAAAGAGCTACAAACTCGTTAAGGCTAATCCAGGTCTCAGTAAGGCATGACGTAGTTTTGGAAGCAAGGGATTTAATGAACTGTCCCAGCTGTAGTTTTAGATATATGGTACTGAACTTACTGGCAGTTTGAGAGAGATTAATTAACATTTTTTGATATTTCAGATTTCTCTTTTTATTTCTGGGGACAGACACAGTCTAGATGTTATGGACCTCAGGGTGGAATCTAGATGATGGCTGACTAACAGACTATGGGCTAAGTTGCAAGAGATGAAATCAGCACACACACACACACACACACACACACCCCACACCCCCCAAATTGGGATGGTACCATCCTGGACTAAGAGACTGGACTTGCCCTCGACTGTGGTACTTGTTGTTTCTGAGCACCACATGGACATCCAGCAGTTCAGCACCCAAAGTCTGCTGCGAGGCTAAGTATGGCAGGATTCATCATCCTGAAGAGATGAACTTGGTCTGCAACTATAATTACGGATATATGTAGGAGCCATAAATGTAGGACCCAAAGTTTTCCCAGCAGAGCATTAACCAGAGCACCACACTGCCTCCACCAGCTTCCATTTCACCCTGATGTAATAAGAGGATCCATATGCATTCAGCCGTCCACATAATTAATCAGACAAGGCCATCTTCATGCGTTGCTCCATGGTCCAATTCTTACTGTATGTTCTCATGCATATTGTAGGTGCTTTCGGTGGTGGACATTATTATTATTATATATATTTTTTATTCTACCTTTATTTAACCAGGCAAAACCTAACGAAGAACAGGTTTTTGATTTACAGCTGTGGCCTGACTGTGCGACTTTATCAGATACCGCTCTGTCACAGCCAGCATTAACATTTTCGGCAGCTTGTTCTACAGCAGCTCTTTTGTGGGATCAGATCAGACAAGCTGGCCTTCTATTCCCACATGAACCTCAAATTTTCTTGGACATCCATGACATGTCATTTCACAGACTGTCATTGTTTGGAATTATGGGAGGTACTGACTGCTGCACACCAGAAATGTATCCGACCTCTTGATAGGTGCCACTGTTACAAAATAATCAATGTTTTCCCTTTAACTGTCAATGGTTTTAATGTTCATTTTTTAACTATTTCCAACTTACAACTTTTTAAAATGTTCCTTGTTATGGCTTATTTAGAAGCCGTTAATCAGAATCAGAATCAGAAAACTTTATTTATCCCGAAGGAAAGTGTTTGTGGTGACGCCACATTACACAGACACAGACCAACACGAGACACCAGAATAATGTAAATTAAGAATAAGAATAAGAATAAGATTACTACTATACTATACTACTATAAGATTACTACTATACTATACTACTATAAGATTACTACTATACTAGGATAAATAAATCAGGTCCAATAAAAGTCTAAATAAATCTAACAAAATAAACTAAATCCAGAAAATAAATATAATCTGAATAAAATAAAGATTTGCTGAAAGAAGAAGAATACAAGAAATGTATATTTATTGCACGTGTTACACACCATCTAGAGTACAGTGTTTATATTGAACATATTATTGTGATCATGATGCATTGATTAAAGCCGTAAGTATAGCCTCAGTGAAAGACCTGGGTTGAATTATTCCACAGTCCATGGCTCCTTATTCACCTTGAAATGAAAAGCAGTTCTATGGTACATAACTGTGATACGTTGCAGAGATTGTGTACAATTCAAATCTATTTTGAAAGCAACCGGCCTGAATGAACATGTGATGTCCGAAGTAACCCCCCCGAAGGCAACAACACCAAACTACAAGTGCAACAAAAACTTGACAGCTGTGGATGCGAAACATCAGCGTCGCCTGCCAGTTTCTCATCCTGCTGCTCTGCAATTACGTGTCTGGCAGGGCAGCGCAAATCAAAGCTGAGGGTTTTATTGGCTTGCTTGCCTGGGTTATAACCTTGGCCATTTTCATTCTAATCTTACCAAGACGCCGCTTTATTTCTGTCTTCCGATGGCACCGCAACAACAGGACTAAAAAAAAAACACCTTTTGATCCCCCATTACGACAACAGACGTTTCCTTCGTCCGCCTCAACATCCTCCCCCTCCCCCCCAGCCCTCAGCGCTGAAGGCTTTGAGTAATGCGATCCATGCCAGCGGTGTCCCTTTTTAATTGCTCAGATTCCCTTTTCCCCGTCGGCCGGCGCTCACAATGGCTGAGACTGAGGCTGGTGCGGGACCGACTCCCCAAGCATTAATCATCTCTGTCTGCGGGAGCTGCCGAGACAGCCTGGATGTGGGGTCGAGGTTGCTTGACAACAGCATGCAGAACTTCCAAATGTTATCTCCCCGACACACCAGCCACCTGACAGGAGGAGAAGGTCCCTTCTGGTGAAGCCAGCCTGGCCCACTAAACCTGTTAATCTAGCTTCTCCTCTCAAGGGGATCAACTCATTCTTATTTATTCGCCGTGGCCGTTCCTCGCAACATTCTTCAGGAGGTAGGTGAGGATAGAATGGTCAGATCACTGGCTAGACACCCCCGATTACGGTTCTCCAGCCCAAGAACCAAACAGATAAGCCCTATTTCAAACTCAGATAAGCCCTGTTTCGAAGTATATCTGACTTAGTACCGAAAGCTTATCAAATTAAAAGTGGCATCACAGCTTTTTTTTTTGACAATTGATCAAGTGCCAGAATGTGGATGGGAATTGGACAGTGGTGGGAAATAAACAAACAACTCAGCATGGGTCGATTTCTGCCAGGACACATTTTGTAGTTATTTTGTCATCTTTTCGTGAAATGTGACAATCCGTTAGTCACGTGACATAGACAGCCAGCCATGCTACACTAACGATTAGCTCGAGATGTGGGGTAACCATACCCCTTTAAAGGGATAGTTCACCCCAAAATGAACCTTTGATGTTTATTTGCTTACCCCCAGGGCATCCAAGTCGAAGGTGACTTTGTTTTCTCAGCAGAACACAAACGCAGATTTTTGGCTTTAGCCGTAGCAGACTGGTAGTCATTTAATGGAAGTGGATGGGCGTCAGACCTTTAAAAAAAAAAACATGCACAGACAAGTCCAGATTACACCCCGTTGCTCGTGACAACACATTGATGTTTTAAAACATGAAACTGAACAGTATTTATATAATTTTTTACCTCTGAAAGACGACCGTCTCAAGCCCCCTGTGTATGCTCTTTGGCATAGGTTACGCAAACGTCGTAAGTGATCTGTTGCTGAGGAAACAAAGTCACCTTCGACTTGGATACCCTGGGGGTAAGCAAATAAACATCAAATTTTCATTTTGGGGTGAACTATCCCTTTAAGGATAGCAGGGAAGCTGAATTTCGAAATTGTACCATCTTTCACTATAGATTCTAAGGGCTTCTCTTTCATTTTTCTCCAAGTATCAGACATGCCACCTTCGTTTTATCCCTACTCTTTGCTTACAGACTTGCAATTTAGGCTTTTTAAACTTCAGTTAAAGTAAATGGGCTGAAAAAGTGTTGTTTTATGCCAATATGTGCCATGAATAATTACTGTAGTCAGTCTATCTCCTTTTATACACACTCAAAAGTCTGCAGACCTTCTAATTAGTAAAGGTACTTTAAGATGGACCCATTTGCTGATACAGGAGTTCAAGGGTGTATAATCGTCTCATAAAAACACTGGCAATGGATGAAGCGTTCACGCTTTCTCGGGTGAAGATATTCGACTGGAAAAATTAATGTTCCTCTATAGTAAACACTATATTATGGTCGTTATGTGTTAAGGCGGGCGATTGTTATAGTAAATACAAGAAAGCGGTTCTTTCCACAACATTAACAACGACAGTAATATTAATGATAGTAACGATCGTGATCTGGAAAATGAATTATTGCAGCAGTGCTACAGTGAACCTGAAGTGTGCGTTTATGCATTATGAGTGTCATTAAATGGTCTATATTCCTCTTTTGTGGCAGTAATGCTCTGTAGTTCGGTGCAGATGAGCATGGCAGGATTATTAGTTGCTCGGGGTTGGGTTTGGACTCGGCAGCGTTCGGAGCTTCTGGCTGCCTGCAAGCGTGAATCCTAATGGCGCTGGACTGTGTGGGCTCATCTGGCTGGCGCCTGCTGCAGAGCTGTTTCTAAAGCAAACCCTCTCCTCTGGCCCCCGGCCAGGTCAGGCGGAGGGGTCTGCGGACTCGGCCCCTGACCCTCTGACCTGGTCAAGCTGCAAAACACTTCCTCGCTTCAGCCCGAACTCAGACATTTTCAGTACAACAGCAGCAGCGACATTCAATTTTTATTTCAAAACACTGAATTTCTTTAGCAATTTAACTTTAAGTGTGGTTCTTTGGTTTAGACTGAATATTTGCTGTAAAAGAGGCAGCATCAGCAATGAGAAGGAACTGTAACTGATTTTGCACATTGATATTTACCTTCAGTTTAAATGTACAGTCAGCCAATTTTGGATTTAATTTGTTTTTGTTTATCTTTGTTAAAATTACGCTAGTTTAACAAAGCTGCAAAAAATGGTCAAGCTGCAAAATACTTCCTTGCTTCTACCCAAACCAAGACAGGTTCAGCAACAGCAGCAACATACAATTTTAACTACAAAATATTGAAACTTTATAGCAACTTAACTTTAAATGTATCGTGAGAGGCAGCTGCCATCGGCATGGTGAACTGCGTATTTTTTATTGTTTTGTTTGGTGGTTCTTTGGTTTATACACGTTGCTAGGCAACCAAGTTAAGTGTCCCTGAGTGCTGGAACATCTAATCATCTAAGCTAAACTAAACAACATATGTGCTGTTTCTAACCTAATTTCTTACATTTAACTTTAAAACCACACAATAGCATATTAGTAGATTTTAACCTTACCTAAGGATTTATAATTAAGAAATCCCAGTGTAACATAATCACAAATAATTAAAAAAATCTAATGGTTACAGAATAAACCTTGAATAATTCTAAAATAATTAATGAATTATATTAAAACAATAAATGCTGATTTTTCTGCGACATTGTTCACTCAAAAACCTTTTAGGGTTTAACAATAATAAAAATCAGCAGTTTATGAAAAATGTTTATGACTTGTAAAAAGCTGCGGTGTGCAAAAATATTCAGCTTTATAATTTATTCAGTGAATTTATTCAAAAATTCAGTGAATGTCGTAACATCACCCTCAATGCTCGGTGTGTTCATCAGGGTTATTAAGTTTTATAATGTAATTGATGACATACTTTCATTCGTTCGGCCACCAACTTCCTTCTCTTCCTCACTTCTCCTTCCTCGGCGGGTTAGGTCTCAAAAATTCAGTAATTAAAAAAGAACAGAATGTCGAAAGCTGATACTGGAGCCTCTCAGTGCCTCAAGTTTCAGTCTCTCCAGCAGCACTTCCTCCTCCTCTACTTCTTCCTGGCTCCCTCACTGCCTCCTCCACTGTTCCCACTACGCTTAAGCAAAATTCACCAAATGGCCACAGTGGGGAGTGCCTGATAAAAAAGAGAAGGCTTCATTTCGTACCCAAAGGCGAGCGAGCTTAACCACAGGCCCAGGCATGAGCGAGCCCACTCATGGCACAGCTTGTCCTCCGATGCCGCATATTGTTGACTTCCCCAGGCGATCTCATTCCGCTCCGAGTGGTTTTATCTTTAGAGCTCCGGAGTGAATTGCCAGACTAAATGATAATGTTTCAGCCTCAGTCAAATGGCGAGCTTTATTTTCTCCATCAATACCCTGCTATTGCTGCGAGTGAAGTGGCCCCTCTTCCGTGATTGATTTCGGATTGAGATCTGGGCAATTTTTTGTCTCCAAATAGGAACCGCCTGCGGTCTGTCATCGCAACTGAGGACACTTCTGAGACCACGGCGTGGTTATATTATCAAGAAATTTGCGTCTTTGTGTCGTAATGCAGAAGCGTCCTGTAATGTCATACGTATGTATTCGCTCACACACATGCATTTAAACCAAACACTCCTACTGCACCATACAAATCTAATAGGGCTGTCATTATTGATTGCATAAGAAATACAATGATCTGGGAGTTAATTTGATAATCAATTAAATAATCGTATACACATGATATGTATTGATTGCTCCCCCTTGTGGACACTCTTTAGACTGTTAAACACGGCTTTATATGCTGTTTATCATTAAAATTGTATAATAATCCCTAAGCCAGTAACAAAGTATTATTACAAATTAATCTCATTTATTAAATAGTTTTTTAATTTATTTATTCAATGTTTTATTTACAGTACAGATGGGAAAGTGCAAATGATTTCAAAACTGTTGGTGAGCTGTGAGTGATTTTCAAATTAGTATTACTAAACATACTAAATCAAACTAAAAATAATAAATACTAATTATATTCTACAGTAAATAGTGATGTTCTGTTCAATATCAGTGTGTTCTTGTGGAAGTCCAGTATTAATGTAACTTTTATCAGAAACATGTTTTGACATAATCATTAAATTAAATTATTAAATTATATCAGGAGCCGCTGATGGAGTTTCACAATCCAAACAACAGCTGGAAGAACCGAGGAGGATTCTGGAACCGGGCCTGTGTTCTCCTCACCAGCTTTTTTACAAACTAAACATATCTTCATGGGTTTTACTGCTTTCTGGATTGTTTGTTTTTATTCTAATGTTAACTTTGCTGGCAGAAAGACACGCTGAGAAAATGAGTTTAAACACATTCCACAGGTGACTAAGACTAAGATTGTCTCCAGCACCCCCATGTCCCCGGTTAAGATTCAGATAGGTGGTGGAATTGCTTAATAATTGCATTTAGAGGTCGACCGATATGGGTTTTTCAGTAGCCGATGCCGATAGTTTGGAGTCAGGGTCAGCCGATGGCCGATATATGCTGTCAATATTTTTTTTGCCAAATAATTGGATGTTTCCCCTCTATTGGAGGTAAAATATCACACTAATAACACAAAGATAGATACACAAAATTTCTCAACTTGTCATTTATTGAATAATGACTTCAATATAAATATAAACTTAAATAACAAAAACGACAAACTTAACAATAACAATACAATTAAACAAGAACTTAAACTTGTAAACGGTAAACACAGCAGCATCAAAATATTTAGTGCAAGCAAGCAGCATGGGCCACGTGTTCCACAGCAACAATAATACTGGGCTGCCCGCAGAGGTGCCTGTCTGTAAATCGGCGTAGTGCACTTGGATATCGGCCGATGCCGATACATTAAAAAATGCCAAATATAGGCCCGATATATATCGGCCAGCCGATACATCGATCGACCTCTAATTGCATTGCAATAATCACCTAATGCATTTCATTAACCTTTATTCATTTTCTCCCCAGTTTATAGGTGTTTAATTCCACTCACTAACCATACAGTGCCACCTGTCATATGGTTTGACAGTTGCGCTAGACAGAATGTAATAGATGTTTTTTTTAGCACCATGCATTTTTCACCTACAATTACTTCAATCTCCAAAGGTTAATAAATGGTGCCTTTTTGTGAGTTTCCCTCATGACGAACACTCACTGCTCGTGACCTCCCTCCTCCGAGTCCACACGTAAACCACCGGCCTCAGAATACGTGTAGGCATGCAATGTAATAACTTTGTGCAGACTTTGTGTAGACATGGCCAGAAACAGCGTCACGACCGAACAGTCGTGGCTCCGAGTTCTGTTTGCCGCTCGTGATGCATCAGAATTTTCCTCTGCATCGCTCTGCAGTGCTTGAAAGGGTTGCTAAGCAACTAGTTGTTCTGTTGTCAAGTGTTAAAATATGGTCATTCAGCGCTATGAGCCAAAAAGAGCCCACCGATGACTTGTTCAACCGAGAGAGAGAGAGGGGAGGGAGAAGGAGAGAGAGCGAGAGACGGAGAGTGGGGATGAGAGAGAGAGAGAGAGAGAGAGACTGTGCAGTTAAATGAGGGGAGAGGTTTAGTCAGCTCCATGATCTCATGTAGTATAAAATAAAATCTAAAGAAGTAGTTGCTCATTAACGCAGATAAACGAAAGCGAAACGCTGTAACAAGGT
>JBBKCR010000002.1:3138624-3166252 GCA_037577295.1 Ladigesia roloffi | reverse complement strand
TGTGTGTGAGTGTGTGTGTGTGTGTGTGTGTGAGTGTGTGTGTGTGTATGTGTGTGTGTGTGTTTTGCGATACAGCGGCCTTGGCTCTGCCCAGGTTTCATTATTGCAATCTCGTCTACAGGTTCCTGAGGGGCATGAATGCCTTGTCGGTGGCCAGCGCTGTTCTGACCTGGAGCCTGTGCTGGTGACAGGGACATGGGCCTCTATCTCAGGGCATCCAGCACGCTCAAAACAAGCCACAACCTGGTCCTCAGCACCACTGAAAGGGAAACGGGCTTCACCCTTCTTGCCAGGGCGGCACCACCACAGGCCCAGAGCACATCAGCACATTGGGTAAGAAGAGTGGATTAAAAAAAAACATTCAGCTAATGTTTGTTTAATATGCTTAAACCCTCTAAAGCCAAGATGAAGAGTCTTGTGTGGGTAACACAGACGGGAGTAGGGGTAGTTTGAAAATGAAAAGCAGAGCTCTGATGAAAGACATGATGCATTCGGAGCTTCCTGAACCATCTGTGGGATCTGTCAGAGCTCCAAGCCTCTCAGTGGGATCTGAAGTGTCACATGCCTGAAATCTCACAATCCTGACGTGTTAATGGAGCTCTGAGATTGGCAGAACAGCAATAAGCTTGTTTTTTTGTTTTTTTTAATGAATGAATGTAATGGATTAGCATTATGCACCTTATATACATTTATAAATGTGTTTGTACGATATTGCATTTTAGTTTTTGTTCTAAAACCTCTAATAATGCGCTGGTCTCTTTATTCAGACAATACATTAATATGTATTAATAGACTAACTGCAAGCAATATATTATTAAAATGAGTATATCAGCATTTAATGATCTGCCCTTCCCTCCATGGTCCTTACATTCCCTCATTTGAACATTTGGACTGCAGGTGAACAGTATGTACAGTAGGGTTGAACAAAATCTCAAATCTCCTGCAGGTCCCAACTCCTGGTAGATGCTCCAAGTAGCCTTCTCTAATGAGGATGTCTGAAACTGTCAATGTAAAGGAGACTAGTGAGAACATGAGGGGTCTGGAGGTAGAAGAAATCGAGTCCGGCGGCGACTGCCACACCGTGTCCGAGAGCCGAGAGCAGTTTGAGCCTGACGGGGACGATAACTGCTGTGATGACAAGAGCGAAACACAGGTACATTTTTACAAAAGCTAGAACAGTTCTAGAACCAGTGGCCCTTAATCTTACAGTCTTACTGTGGAAGGACTGTACAGACCTCCAAGAGTTAATCCAGCCTAGATGTGGTGGCAATTACACGTGAATGGTTGCATTCCAACTATCAAATTCAAGTGACTACACAAATAGTTTGGTTAAGTTCTACACGGCTTCACTGCAAGTTGAAAATGGGTAAGTGGTATTGCCCAAATCACTGTAGTCTGTGGGAGTGAGTTACTGGCCAAATTTTATTCCTAACTTATTTTCCCAGTTCTTTATGTCTTGTTGCATTAAATTTCTGCCAACAGTATAAATAATTTCAAGCGTATTTTAAAAAAATAATGTGTTTGCCTTTGTAAAATATTCCAAAACACAGGCATGTATAGAAACTTTGGAGGAGCCAAGGCTCTGGGTAAATGGTATTCTGGTAATTAACACATGCAATTGAGCTATTGTCAGGCGATGTCCTTGCACTCAATCTTTTACATTTTCTGTTATGAAGCACAATATTCTTTAATGTTCTCGATCAATAGCCGTATTGACTATCATAATTATCGCTATCCCTCAAAACGTGCCCTCCGGTTTGTGTGGAATGTGTCTTGTGAAGGAGAGAGGTCAGAAAAACAAATCAGTAGAGCGATTGTTCCGATACAGCCCGGGCACACGAGGCCCAGAGGGGGCCGCCAGCCAAGCACAGCCAATCAATTGTCAGGTAATTGTGTTATGAGAACCAGCCGCAGTGGATACACCGCGACCCACTGTAACTTGTGAAGGTTAAGCTTTTGAAGGTTGCAGTAGTGCATCGTGGTTTCTTTGTATTTATCTCCTCTCCCCCCTGTTATTTGACAGATACCTCAGTGAGCAGCTCTTTCTGTGGCACGCTGACATTTCCCAGCGCTGTACATTTTTTAACCTTACCGGTCCTCCTGTTCTCTCTTCTTTCCTTTTTTTCGGCAAAAATGGCCTTCCGCTCTCTGCTCCCTGGAAAGGATGCTTTGTGAGGAAAGCAGCCGGGCAAAAGTGAGGAGGCCTGCGTGAGCAGCCGTGCGGCTGACTGTCTGAGCCTATCCTCAAACTTTCTCTGTCGCCTTGGGGGGTGGGGAGGGAAAGCACAGCAAGTGGCTTTATGGCCATCTGGCTCTGCACCCCCATCCCCCTCCAAAGGCTTTTCGCAGATCTTTGGCTGCACACGATGCGGCACTACCTGTCTCTCCTCTTTTTTCCGCAGTACACACACACTTCTGAATCCTTTTTCCTCGTCGCCTAATGCACATTCCTGTGGCGAATTTCACTGAGTGCTGCAATTGGGAGGGCCTATCTGTGGCTCTGTGCCATTTCCAGGCACTCTGGGATTTAGAGAAGCTCAATACCCAATTAAGAGAGAATAAGCATCCATCATAACTTTGTAAGGCTACTGTGTTGCTCATTAACCACGGCAGGCTGGTGTCTGCTGAAGCCCGAGGGACCTGAAGACTACAGGAGCCAGCAAACGAAGGAGAAGATGAATGGGGAACGGCACCCGTGTATGGCTGCCCCACTTGATGGCATCTTCTTCTGTTAGATCCTCTGGCCTCACCTGGGAGAATATAGACAATTCACACACCGTTTCTGCCTATTACAAGGTGTCAATATCACCAAGTCGTTCCCCCAAGTGCGTTTCCAGCATTCTGTCTTTCACTGCTAGCAAGGCGAAGTAACCACTTCACACCATCAACTCACAGCATCTTCCTTTAATGTAAAAGGTGTACTACAAAGAATCAGGATTTTTTTTCTCTGCCTTACATTACTCAATTTACAAAAAAAAGAAGACAACAACCTCCTCTTGAGTGTCGCATCTAATTGGAGATTAAATATTACGAAAACAGTGATGACAGCTGCTGGGAATCCAGCTGTTTCCTTTAAAGACGAGTGATGGAACAGGATTGAGGAAAAAAAACAAGACAAGTGTCCAGAAATGTACAGATTGAAGGCAAAGCATTTGAGATGGAAACGACTGTCTGTGTAGCACAATCTGTCATGTGCAATAATGCTGCAACATTTTAGTGCAGTTGATGAGTTTGGGTACCATTTTGAATTTTCCAATTCTGTTTCTCATCGATTTTGCTTCTCTGAAGGTTGAAAAAAGGATTTATTTTAATGAAATAAATATCTTTCAGAAGCAATGGGTGTAAATTGCTAAAACATTAAATACATGTTAATATGTTGAAGTTTTCAACTAAAACATGTCCTGGTGTGTGACCAATGATGTCCTTGCAGATATGTAGTGGCTAGGAAAACAAAAAAAACAAACAAACACTTGCTTGCTTTAATATGGAGCCAACTTTTAGTACCCAAACCCAATAGCAATTAAATATAGTTCAGGTTAGAGTTTTGATCGGGCCCAAAACATGAGACCCGACTCGAGCCCGTGCACCTTGTGCCCGAGCCCAGCCCCCCCGACACATTAACTGTAATTATCGGCCCGAGCCCGATTTAAACCCGACACTGTTTTAAAATCCGTGGGTCATTATAACACACATTCTCAACTGTGGCTGCATTCCTAAACACACACTCCGAGCTCCGACACACTCTGGTCCTTTAAACCGTGTGTAAATTCCGAGTGTCGAACTGAAAAAGGCAGACAGAGTTTATAGGAAATACACCACACACAGATGTTCTCCCTGCACACGACTTGCTGGAAATGGTTCCACACCTCCGACTTTCCTCCAAACTCGCTCAAAGTTAATTCTCTGGTTTTTATTTTCTTCTTCACGTCTTCAGGCTCCATGTTGCGCTTTAAACTCTGCAGTCCAGCCCAGCAGGATCGGTGTAATGTGGCCAGTGGGGGGCGCTGGAGCGCTGAGGCGCGCGACACGCAGCAATTTAACTTTCATCAAATATTCAGATATTGATTATAAAAATCAAATGCTTGATCACGGCCCGACCCGGCCCGAGGACAGCGGCAGGAAATTTCGGCCTGGCCCGTGTCGGGTTCGGGCAGAGAATCTAAACTCTAGCTTAGGTGCATAAAATAATAAATTGGCCATATGATTACACTCATGCCAAGAATTCATGAGAATCATATTCTGGCTCGTTCACAGCTGTGCATCAGCAGGCCAGAGTTGGTTTAAGATTAAGTGCCTTTGTCTCCATTTTGTTGAGAAGTTGATAAAACTTGATCTTCCTTTTAAGTAAAAGGGGAAAAAGCTAGAGCTGGGCGATATGGCAAAAAAAGACTTTTATCATGTATAATTTATTATTATTATTATTATTTTTATTTTTTTTTAATTACTACAAGAACAAATCTGTTACAAAATTATCAAAATATTTATTTAAGAAATGTCTGCATTTCGCAATTTACAAAGCTCTTTCTGAATGTCTGTGTTAGATCTATGGAAATGAGCCCACACAGCAGACATGTTGACTGTAATCCAATCTGGCGTGTGCAGGCTGCAGCTGTTGATTGCTTCATCACTGTTTTCAGTGGCTGAAAATTCGGTGCATCCCCAGTAAAAACAGCAGAAACTGCAGAGTGAGAGCTGACCAGTGAAAGGAAATAAAGTGGGAGCCGGCTCTTCTGATTCACTGTAAAGCATCGGCTCATAGACCCGACGATTTGGCGTATAACGCTTCACTGCAGGGACAGTGGATTCTGAATGGCGGTTGTCGTGCACCTTCTGCGACATGTAATGCACATGATGGAGTAAATATGCCCACAGCTGATCATTGTAATTGAACTGAATTGAATCGCGGTCACTAATTGTGTGATTGTGTAATCTCCCAGCCCGTGAAAATGTTCATGTATTTAATCCCCTTCAAACCATCCATTAGCCCTGAAAATCTAGATAATCCATCTGCATTTTCTGTAATAGATGGTTTACTGCAGACAATCATGTACCCTTTGATTTGCTTGCTGTGAAGCCTATCATTCAGAAGTTTGTTCCTGTTTGTTGTTATTTTGACCTGAAAGCTACTTCAGTGACGTAAACCATGTGCTCCATTTTGTCTCGTTGCCTACGGTACAGCGGCAAATACCTGGACAAAGTGCAAAAAGGCCCAAGGTACAGTGGCAAGAGGCATGTTCTAGATGTTTCCTGCCGGCTTTGTTCCATCCATGCTTTTGTTGTGTGTGCCGTGAACCAATGGTTGTTCTTTCAAAAAATAAATAAGTGACTACTTTTCAGAAGAATTGCCTGTGTGTGACAGCGAAGTAGTTTGAGTGCATCACCTAAAATCTCATGCTTCCATTTGCCTGCATGGTTTTCAGTCACTCAAGTGCCACATTTATGGGCCTTAACCAACCTGAATCATGTGTAGGCATGGCAAGGCTCTTGGATATTAACTTCATTATCCTTGAGCTCTGAAAATCATTCTGATCTTTATTTTTTATCCCATGTGTATGGTGGTTGCACGGGGAATTTGATTTTGATTATCTCCATCCGTTTCCCTTGTTTGCCTTGAATTCATTTGTGAAAATGCAACTCAACCTGCAGTCGTTCATTTGTGTACATCCTGATCTCTCTGTTTTAACCCTCAATACTTTCCCCCAGTCTAACGCAAAGTTAAAGTTAGTTCGGAGCCTGGCCATTTGTGAAGAGCCCTCTCCTCCCCTCGTTTCCTCTGAACTGCTTCCAGAACATCAGGTAAGCTCCTCTCAGGGCCTTCTAAAAGTCTCACATTCCAGCTCACTTCAAAATGCTTGCAGGCTCATCTCACTGAATGCAAGTTGTGTTTGAGCCCTTCACATATTTAGTTTCTTAGGTCTATGTATGAAGGATTGTCTTTGTAGGACCCCTTTGTGAATCGGCATGGCTGCAGATTCAGGTTCAGTTTTCCTCTCTATCAGTTTTTAGAAGATGTAAGTTTATTGTCAGGACAAGGGCTGCCCAAAACATCTAATGTCTATTAACCATTATCGCATTAGTCTCTGCAATACTGGAAGGCTGCAATATGAAAAAAAAAATCCTCACATTATTGAACAGTCGTAGCCCCAGGTGAGTTACTGGAAATTCGTAACCACAGATTCAGTGGAACTTAATAGTTTGCCATAGATTTCTTTAGCTGACTGTTTTCCAATCTTTCTTCACCCCTTAGAATTAAACAGATTGTTTGTTATTTTAACTTTTAAGACTGATATATTTTTAAAATAACTCTTTCTGATTGGCTGTCCTGTACCACAGCTTGTTCAAAAGGCAGTAAAAGGTTGAAACATTGTGGGCATTAATGGGCAGGTCTAAGCTGCTATAGGCTGATTGTAGAGATTTATATTCACATTTGAATTCACAAAACTACAATTTGGAAACAATTTTGGTAGAGGATTTTCCATATATGGACTGTCTCTGGGTGACCAAACATACTATATTACACACAGTATTTACAGAGTTTAAGTGTCTAATTTTACATTTACATTTACGGCATTTAGCAGACGCCTTTTATCCAAAACGACTTCCATTCCCTAACTACAGGGGACGGTCTCCCTGGAGCAACTTGGGGTTAAGGGTCTTGCTCAGGGACCCAGTGGTTGTGCTAGGGATTCGAACCCACGACCTCATGGTCGAGAGGCAAGTGTCCTACCCACTGAGCTACCTCCACCCCACATTTTAGAAAAGTGAGGTTTTGGATTCTTTAATGCAGCGGTCACCAACCACTAACCTTTATCAGTCCGTGAGTCACGGGTACCGGGCCATATAGAAAGACAGAATAAAAATATTTTAATTATTTATCAGATTCTGAAAGATGATTTATTTTGGGTGAAAAAATCTCTTGACTCATTATATCAAAAAATTAGCCCACAAGCTAGCAAAAATGTTTAATACCTGTATTTATACTGGTCTGTGAAAATATTGATTTACAATGTTTAACCCTCTGGTCCTCCCCGCACTCAGCGTCCCCGTGGACACTTTCCGCTAATTGACACACATAAAAACATTTTTACAAATTCTTGTTATTTAAACTAAATTCATACAATGCAGCTTAAAATCCTGTAATTCTAAACTGAACACCTGAAAATTTTTATTTCTATTGTTTTATTCCAGATTATATATTTTTTCAATTTTTGGCCATGTGAGCAATTTAAATTATTTTATATAATGGCCAAATATTGATATATAATTTGTATATATTTTTCTATACTTTTTTGCTTTTACATCAGTTCTTATCATAAATATCAAATTTATTTTACTTTGTTTTGTTTTTTTATCCTTCTACCAGTTTGCACAATGCACCTGTTAGTATACAACCTCAAAAATGTCCATTTTCTTTATTCTCAGTACTGCTCAAGTCTGAAATATGTAACTGATATAACAAAAATGCAGATTTTTTTTTTCATCACAAACACTACCCATTATCTGACATCCACAAAGTCACACCTGTGTCAAAATTATCATTCATTTGTTCCATTGTAGTGCAATAAGCAATTATACTCCCATATTGGAAACTAAGATTGTTATATAAATTTGCCCATTGGCCAGAATTGGATAAGTGGTATATTCTGGTAGAAAACACTAAAAACGACATTTCTCAAGTGTTGAGTTTAGATTTTAAAATGCAGGATTTTAACCTAAATTGTATGATTTTACAATGTAAATAACAAGGAATTAAAAAATGTAGTGTTCATGGGTTTCATATGTCTAAAAGTGTCCAGGGCATCAAGTGTTACAATTGGATGTATGAAGAATATTATTGATATATTTAATGAGTTAAAGTTAAAAATATAAAGATCTTAAAAAATTCCAGACCCTTGAGAAGTTTTCTTCTATATGCATTAACACAGCTTAAATTATAGAAACAAAACAGACTGTATTGGACAAAAATGTCCAGCAGTTCTGTATAAATGCTGCCCTGTGATGCATCTCTAGTAAATGCAGTCCTGAATTCCTGCATCAGAACAATCTTGAGTGTTTCTCTGAGTGTTCTTGTATTTTTTCTTTTTTTTTTATTGGTAATCGATATTTTTATTACTGTAAATGAAAGTATAACTGTATTTACCCTGTTTACACCAAAGATGACAGCACATGCCCAAAAATGCTTGTGTGTGTTATATTACTGTATATACTGGGGTAACATCAGTATTTTACATTCTAGCAATGCAGCAGACAGCAGTTCAATACAGAGGCGGGTTAACCTATATAGGTTTTAAGGGTAATGTATTAAGCTGAGAGCTGAGCTTAGAATGGAAATAAAAAGGAGCGTGTTTGGGTTTAGGCTATGAAAAACAGTTTCACAGTTTTTGGGTGGTCTTGGAACAAGTCTCCTCTCCCAGATTTTGGGAGTCTACTCTATCTAATATCTTTTTTTATCAAATAATGAGATTGGCTTCACTTTATATTTGTTTCAAAACAATGTGTAACATGCTTAATCCATTCTTTTGTTTTAGTTAAAGGTTTGCTTAAATTTTTTTCCTAAAATTTTCCACAAAGGCTGTTAATAAAGACCACCCCAAGGGTTCGGCCTTGGCCATTGGAGGGGACGAAGACACGGGGACGCCGTTAGGCTAGGAAGAAAAAAGAAAAGATTTAAACCAGAAGACCCCCCTCAGGGTACCTGGGCTTCGCCACATTGCACATGGCAGGGGTCCTGAAAGCTCAAGACATCAAATATAATCTGCTGCCGGTGATGCTGAACCAAAGGCTTGAGTTTATTTGTGTCTTTGAAAAGTCTGCATTTAAGCCCGGTCTTCACAGGGTTCCACGGTTCTACTGGCCATGCTGCTGTCCCTGATGATCAGAGCTTTAGGCAGTCGGGGAACTGCTGAGGCAGTGTAGCTTAAAGAAGGGAATTTTACAACCCTCTTAAGGGAATGCTGGTCTTTTACTGGTCAGTAAGAAATATAATGTGATCAACAAAACTTACATTGATCAAGAAAATGTAACTGATGCTACAGGAAGTTGCTTATGTTATGACTGCACAGATACAAGAGCAACATAAAATAATAAAGTCGAATTAATCCAATAAAAGCTTAAAAGAAAATACTTGATATGATTTGCACAAAACAGAATTTTTAAAATAATTTTTTTTCCCACAATCTCAGCTTTTGATATGTGTTTATATGTTTTTTTTTGGTTTAGTTTTTTTTTTTTTTTAAGTTTTTTTTTTTTGTAGTTTAAAACAGCCATTAATCATTTTGACCATTTTCCATTATCCGTTAGAATTCAACTGGTTGTTTTTGTTACTATGGGTTAATTATGCTATGATATTGTATAAATGAGCTCCGTTTTCATGGGCTCTGTACTGCACTTCATTCAGAAAACGTTCTGAACTGAAACGATCGTAACATCTTGAGCAGTTTTCAAATATGGGCTGGAAAACAAATGTGTTCTTTTACAATTTTTTTATATTTATTATGTATTTATGGAAGTGTACATACTGGCTAATGCACCGTCAATGGCTAACAATTCCATTTTAATGACAAAAATGAAATACATTTTTTATTTAAAAACTGAAATAAATTCCACTAGTAAAATAAGCAGAAAATGGGACATTGATGAGTATACACACTGGAGGAGATTTTGAACTAAGTTTAATTATTCGAAGTTTTTGCACGACTGTACAAGTGTGACTCGCTCCGTATCAGTGTTTTTTTTTCTCTTCCACAGGATGAAATTCAGATCAAGCTCTCCCGATCATTTGACAGAGAGGATGCTCCAGCCAGTAACAATGGAGAAGACAAGGACCGAAGTGGTGACAAGCTGGAAATTGAGAAAATGCCCCGCAAGATGCTGTCAAGAGGTGTGTACTTGTGTGTGATTATGCATTTGTTTAAATTGGAAATGGAGGGAAAGAAACGCACAAAGAGAAGTTTGACCTGTAATCCGTGTTTTTCCACCCGCTCAAGATTCCAGTCAAGAATACACAGACTCCACTGGCATTGATCTCCATGAGTTCTTGGTAAACACACTGAAAAACAACCCCAGGTTTGTAGATCTTTATTCAACCAAACCACTTGTGTTATTATGCCAAACAAGAATAATCATGAAATTCACATTCATGTTCTTATGCAAATAAATAATTACCCAGTTTGCAACAAGTTCTGGAAACTAGTGGCACATTTTCCACTGTAGCAAGGAACTGTGGTGTAGCATTTACACTACAAATACAGCGACCCACATCCTAAAAGCAGGCAACAGCTGAGCAGGCTGCTTCTTTCTTTAGTGATTGATGAAAAGACCACAGTAACGAAAGTATTTCGAATAGGAGAAACTTTCTGCTGGTTTGACTCCATGGACGCGGTTATGGAACGACAACCAGCCATTAACTGTGGAGGGGAAAATTGAGTCAGAAACCAGGCTTAGACATTGAAGTATTTTACAAGTTCTGTGCCATCATGGTGCAGCATGGTTACTGTACAGCTTTGGAAAAGTGTCTTAAGTGTGAAATTATGTCCTTACCATTGTTGCACTATTGTTTAATCCAGGGACAGAATGATGCTGCTGAAGTTGGAGCAGGACATTCTGGACTTCATCGCAAACAACGAGTGAGTTAATGGCTCTTCTCATTAAAGAAAAAAAAATTGTTTAGGGATCATCCAAGAAACTCCCTTCTGAGTTATGGATTTCTCTTCTCTCCCCTCACCTTTTCAGGAGCCAGAGGAGAAAGTTTCCCCCCATGACCTCTTACCACAGAATGCTCCTGCACAGAGTAGCTGCCTACTTTGGCTTAGACCATAATGTCGATCAAACTGGGAAATGTGTTATCATCAACAAAACTAGCAATACAAGAATGTAAGTAACCTTGATACTGCAGCTTCAAACTCTGGGAGCTTTTCTTTTCGATTAGTTTTTTTGCTCTCATCCATTTTGAAATGGGTTTTGGTGGAGGAAACGTAATTATTTGCAGTTTGAGTGTTGCTGGCCTGAGAGAGATGGTATAAAGATCTGTCTTAATGATGCTTTGCACTCCTTCGCCACGTAACTTTGTGCAGACCAGATCAGAAGTTTTCCGAACACATCAAGGATGACAAGACCGACGATTTCCAGAAGCGATGCATCTTAAAAAGGGATAACTCAAGCATTGACAAAGATGACAACATGGTAGGTGGCAGGCTTAATATCACTAATGATGCAGCCGTCATGTAGATGAATGGCTTTGAACTGTTATTTCTTATAATTGTATGAAACTGGCACATTGTCTTTTGGTGATGAATAGTGATTGGAAAATTGTAGTTCATTTGAAGAAAGTGAAATGGAAGCTGCACATGGGAGATTATGGTGTCTGAGTATAGGTAGCTTTTAACACAGGCTCTTGTGATACAGATGCGAATGAGGCTAAAAGAAGACAGGAGGAGTAAATCGATAGAAGAACGTGAAGAGGAGTATCAGCGGGCGAGGGAGAGAATATTTGCGGATGTAAGCCTTTAAATAATTTGTAAGCTTGGTTCATCAACACCATATATATATAACTATTATTTATTTCATACAGAAATTCATATCTGGAAATCATGTCTTCCCCTCATTTAAGTGTAATGAATTGTCCTTGATTTTATTATTTTTTTTTTTTTGCAGGGCCTGGATACTTTTTCTTTTGATAAAAGGTGAGTGGTCAACACAGGACTTGCCGGTGGACTAGTTTTGGTATTCTATCAAACATCTGAGTGGATATATTTATATAGGGCCATATTTTTAAAGGTAGTTGGATTTTGACAAGAAAATGTGCACTGTTTTGTGTTCCCCAAACCTTGGTTTTATGGCCAGAACAGTTAGTGTTTAAAAGTTAAATTCTGCTCCCCGACAGCTCATCTGACTCTTTTCATTCAGCGTGCAGCATTTCAGCGTTAAACCATGGAGTTCCCCTTTAGCTAGCTGTCTGTTACCAGGCACTAGGCCCTAAGATTTGCACAGAACCTTTAAAAGGTTATTGGTACCCACAGATATGGTTTTTAAGGAACCCAGGTGGTTCTTCTATGGCAAAGTAACACACTTATGACACTCTGATTTTCTGAGAGATAACTGTGTCTGAGATGGCCTGCTACCCCACATACTGGTTTCAGCTGCTGAAGTGTCTAATGGGTGCAATATGTCCAGAACCCTGGGGAAATTAATTCTACCTTTCTAACGTTTGTAGGATCCAGGAAGATGACGCTTGTAACAGCACTCAGCAGAGGCGGCAGATTTTTAGGTATCTTTCCTCGACTTTTGGGCAGACAAAAAGCGTTTTCCTAATCTTATTCTGATCGTGTGTTCTGTTATTTAAATTCCATCATATACTCTTTGCAATCCACACACCTCGATCAGGTTGAAAGACGGCCGATCAGGGAATAGCCGCCAAAGCAGTTCTGAGAACGAGCCCAAGTATTCAGAGCCGCGGCCCTGGAGCAGCACTGACTCGGACAGCTCCAACCGCAACCTCAAGCCTGCCATGACCAAGGCCAGCAGTTTCAGTGGCATCTCCGTGCTGATCCGCGGGGACAGCTCCAGCAGCAGCAAGAGCGCAGGACGCCTCTCTAAGACCGGTAAGTGCCAGCCAGGAACACACTCCTCCATCCACCAATCCAGAGAAGCGGCGCTTACAGGCAGGGAGGTTCTTCAGATTGACCCTTTTTCACGTTTATGTCCAGAAATTCTTCACTAGCTGACCTTAGAAATGGGCAAAGAGACATTAGGAAGACTACTTTTATCTTTTATCTTTCTCTTTCTCTGCTTTTCATGTCTTTTTCCAAATTGCTGGTGCAAAACCAAATTATTTTTAATCCTTTTCCCAAAAAGATTCCCTTCACATTCTTCTAGTTTTCAGTGTGTCTTTTAGAATGTCTTCTCTAACACTGTTAAAATGTTTTAGTGCATGTTTCTGGTATCCTGTTCACTAACTAATTCTCATTTAAAAGCAATAAGCAATTTCTTCTTTTAACTTTTTAAGACATTTTCACTAGTAGTTTTCTCTTGGGAATTCATTGGTGGTCTTAGTCGGAGTACAGACTACATTCGGCCTTTATTGGATTCTGAAGTTTTTAAATATTGTAGCAGTCAAAGTAGAGCATATAATCGGTGCATGAATACATGCACGACACATGTTGGCCTTTCATACCACATGATGTGAAAGTATGAAAATTTAAGCTATTGAAAACGAAGTGAACTGGCAAATGAACCAAGAAATTATCAAGAAACTAATTAACTTGTCATTCACTGCTAATAAAATCATTATTTCCCTTTATTGCTTTGGTCCCGGGGGTAATTAGAATAGAAAATGTTTTTTGAAACTAATTCTAGTGTGGCTGAAGTGGAGCGGGGCCTGATCTTCATATAGAAGGCAGTTCAGGCAAGACCACAAAATTATACATATATATTCCTGAAGCTCCCCAATGAATTCTAACATCTGGCATCTAAAGCAGTGCATGCTAACTGAAGAGCTCATCGCCCCACACACTTTCTCGCATGACCAGCATGATGTTCTGCTGTATCTGTCAGTTAAGGCTCCTCTCGTTGCTCCCTTCCCCTCCCTAGGTTCTGACTCTTCTAGTAGTGTAGGTTCATCTACGGGCTCCCTCTCTCGCTCCCAGCCTCCCCCTCCTCCTGCCCCGGCCCTAACCCAGCCGGCCCACGCCGCGCCCCTGGCCTACCCTGCCATCTGCACTAGTAGCAGCGTGACCCCTGAGGGTGGCAGGAGCGCCCCCCCAGCAGCCACAGCTAACCCTAGCTACTATTTGCTTCCCCTGGAAGCAGCGGGGATACCGCCTGGAAGTATCCTGGTCCACCCGCACACAGGTTGGTACTCGTGCAGGCTCACCAGTTCTCTCCTCATCTAGTTTTAGCATGGTCTCATGTAGGGCTGCACGATATGGACAAAATATCAGTACAGGGATTTTACAGCTATGCAGTGTAATTGCTGTGCCTTTTAGTGTATTACATAGCCCACGACATAGCTTTTCTGTTATTAAAGTATGCTAAAATATGTGTTCGCTTCCCCAATCTGTTCCCCAGTAAAGGGAAAGTGAGCAGCCCATTTTCAATTCATACTCACAAAGCCAGTTAATGTCTTCTAATTCGGCCTACTGCATTTTAGCCCTTAGTGACTGATATAATAATTAGACTTTTGTTGCATTAAAAGAATATCTCATACATCAGAGCTGTGATTGGTCATCCTGTCGCCCTGTTTGGAGGCTCATTTGCATATTGGAACTTTCTGTGATCTAACATATTACAATAGCAATTAAAAAATGATGTATTTCGCAACCCTAGTCTAATGCCTATTTTTAGCCTTTCACCTACAGGGGAGGTTGCATTTATTCTGTTTGAAACACTAAATTCTTAAACTAACCCTACTTACATATCGTCTTCACTGCCTTCCTCTTGTGCTGCTGAGTGTGATATTGCTTTAACGAAAGTGCAGTGAAAACACAGTCTAGAGGGTAAGCAGAGTGGTGAGATTGCAGCAAAGTAAACACTAAGCACGATGTTTTCATCAGTATCCTTCTCTATCCCAGGAGGCCTTCTGCATAATGGCAGGGCGAGTAATTAGACGCTGTTCCTCTGCTTTGCTTATTCTCCAAAAAGTAAACACAGGGTTGATGAAATGCAACTTGCCGTTGTAAAATTATCCGAGATCTCCGTCTAATGAAGCAACTCATGTGGCATTTAAATCCTTCCTCTACAGTACCCTCTTTGAAACTGGGCGTCTGTCTGCTGTGATCAATAAACGCTGTGCTAGTCCCAACGTATTCCCCGAAGTCTCGGAAACATAAAATAAAACTGTACTCTGTCAAAACAGGAGCCAGGGAAAATGTGTAGCCTTGCATAAAATATTCCTATTTACTTTGTTAGCCTGGTCTGGTCTTTAAATATGCATTGGGCTGATAAGGAGCTATATGGCTGCCACTAATATATTTTCGAGAGGGAGCCAGGGTGTGTAATTGCTTATTGACCTTATTTAACCACTTGGCGAAAGGATATTTTCCCCAGTTGTAGAAGCCTAAGGAATTCATGTTGAAAAGTAGATGTTTGGACCTTAAGGATGTCCGTCTCTTTCATCTCACATTTCACACCTAATATAATGTTCCTTTATAACTTAGCACTTCAGAAGTCCAGTTTGCTCATTAACTTATTTAATATTGAGTACCATCACGTTTGCATTGGCAAAAAGCAGCAAAGCCTAAACTGCATCCAACCGCCAGAGTCATTGTGTTCTTGATCAGACACTCAGCCACAGGGAGAAAGTGATGATGGGGGGAAAACATCAGATAAAGCTTAAAGTAAACTGTACCTGCCTTGGAGCTGTGAGATTATTTTCTCAACATTACATGTTCACTGCATGGGCACAGGGACGGGGGTGTGTGACCCCATCAGACCTCTATAGAGAGGTATGTGTAGGTCAAAAAAAAAAAATTCTGATGTACCACTATTTGACCAGTATCGATATTAGAAACAACACGAGGAAAAACTCTGTGTTGTTTTCCTGGTTGCTTTGGATATGGATAGTATTTAAAGTTGCTGTATTAATATTTGAGATCTTGATTTTCTGTCACTGCGACTGTAGTGATGCACCATTTCATATCAGGCCAGATTTGTAAAACATGTTAAAATTCCATTACCTGCTAGCTTGTAAAAATACTGCAAGTAAGAGGCGCGGTGAACGCCGGATGTCGGCGGATAAACATCCAGTGTCAACATAAGAGACGCTTTAATACACGACTTACAGTATTTGTTTTTGTGGGCCAATGTGGAAGACATTATTCAGAAATGTGTTTGTAACATTGTATGGGCTGTAAATTGCTATAAGCATTTTCAAAAAAATTTTTTGACAAATATTTGTCTAATACATTTGTATCGAATAAAAAATAAAACATAATAAATGTATAATAAATTTATTTAAAAATAAATTTGCATAAAGCAGAAGTTGTAAGATGCAGAGTGCTCTGCAGGTTGTGTTTTACTGTTTAAATTACATTTAGAGGTAGATGATACAGATTATATAATATAACAATATATTGCTTCTTCAAATATTTACTAATTATCTGTATCGTTTTTAACACCAAATTAACCCCATAGTAGCTTTAAATCTCCATTCTGTTTATTTAACCTGTAATTCAGACTGATCTGTTTACTGGAGATATCAGGTTTGCTTCCATTTAACCTACAGAAGAACTAAGTGGGCATATTTAACTTCACACTCCGGATCTGTAATAAACCATGTAAAGACGCTCTTTTAATTTCCGCCTTCCATTCATTTATTGAGAACAGAATTGTAAAATCTTTAATTCACAAGTCTTTGTGTTGTTTTAGCTTAATGACCTTCAGAGTCATCAAAGAATTGGTCTTATCAGTGACTTGGTGAATGCCTGTATGGTTTAAGCGTGATGTAGTAGCATCAAACATCTGCATGAATTTGCAAGCATCCCGTCTCCCTTCAGGTCAGCCGTTTATAAACCCAGACGGCAGCGCTGTGATCTACAACCCCACCATCGCTCCTCAGGCTTCCAGGCCACACCAGCCTTTACCACCTCCGCCTCCACCTCCTCCTCCACCCCCTGGACCCCATCAGCATCAGTCCAACAGTCATGTCATCCCTCAGGTAGGTACAGGTCTCTCTGGAAACTTCAGTTTAGTTCCTGAAGTGTTTATTGTTTACAGTGAGACCATTGTTAGAAACCTTTGCTTCATTTTCATGATAAACAAAGGTATTTTAGTCAAACTGAACATAAAGACACCATTTACTGATAAAAATAAAGTATACCTTAATGCTGGGCAACAATTGCAATTTTTCATAGCGTATTGCGCATTTTGTATTCAAAGTAATTCTATGTCAACCAAAGTGCAGTAAACATTTGGTTTGGGAACTCTAAGTAAATTAGGAGCTTTGTAACAGCAGTGATTAACACAGTTGCAGTTCAAATGTTTCTTGTAAATCTCAACTTGAACATTAATGTAAGCAAATCAAATACAAAATCCAAGATATTTGCCACTGCAGGTCATTCATTTCAATCATTATATAACAAGAAGTTACCCCAAAAGTCCAGAGCATGTGGGGCGAAACCATTTTAGCAGCTGCAAAGACGGATGTCTCTGGATGCAGTGTCATTAAAGTCCCTGTTGCTGTAATGGTCAGTCCATATAATATGGACAAAAGTAATGGGACGCCTAACGCCCATGAAAACCAGCCTGCACATATAGTGCTGCAAAAAAAATCCAGGACATTTCCAAAATAAAGGATGAATAAAAAATTTAAACCGAGTTAACGCGTGATAAAATAATTGTCGGTGTTAAGTATATAATGCGTTAATGCGATAATAATACATTCATGTGCCCAGCTCTTCCATAAATATAAAGTTAAACTAGAAGTAAAAATGTTCAGCTTGATTCAAAGATGTGCAATTTGGTTATTTGTATATTTCACTAGTCAATACTTAGTCAGTTCCTTCTATTTAAAGGAGACCTTTGTCACTGCGTGTTTTATCTTAAGTCAATGAAATATGATGGGTGGGAGAGAGGTGAATGTGCTAATAGTGCGGTCCCGTGGGTTGCTTATTGAGTCTGATGGGTCATTAATTGCTTGGCCTAGGTATTTCGTTTGCTATTAAGGAAAGATTAAACCTGTAGCCACTCCACCGTCGGGGGCAGGAGTTTCCAACCTTGTCACAGTGAATGATTTGCAGGCAAATATATGCTCAGGATAAAGACCAAAGTGCATTTCGCTTTCCAAATGGAAACTGTGCAGTTCACCCGGGCCGTCACAGTGAGAAATTACAATCTGTTCAGTGCAGGCCGTGCCCGTCGATTCGATTGCTGCTGAGACGACCCAGACAACAGGCGAATAGAATAATTTTTTCTTCCCCTCCTTTAATCAGAGCCCTAACACCCAAGCCCAATATGGCCGTCACCACACTCTTGACGAGGTCCGAGATTGAATGTCCAGGGTTGTCCTGTAAAATTTCACCACTCCTTATTAACCTCTTACTGTACATTTTTAATTGGTCACTAACCTGAGAATTTTAGGAATATCTGCCTTGTGTTTTTCCATCTTCTCCATCTTTGACTAAAACCCATTTTCCTCTCCCTGCCCCTCTATCTTCTCCTTCATCTGTTGCTTCCTCAGCCCCTCTGGCCTGTCCAGCCCTCAGCTCAGCCTGTCCAGTATTCGGCGGTGTCTTACCCACCACAGCTCCTCTCCGTCTCCCCTAACCAACAGTACACTGTGGTACCTATATCTCTCTCTCTCTCTGCCTCTCTCTGTCTCTTTCTCTCACTCTGTTGTCATTTTCCTGTGTGTGTCTCCTCTTGGCCATTCAGTCTAATCTTCACTTATCTATGCCTGCAGTACTGTGCAGTAGTTTAATGCATCTAAGCAATATATAAAGCTGTTTGCCTCATAATTTGATCAAAAACACTTTATGTGCACATAATATATTGCCATATTATCTATGCTTTAATTTAACCCTTTCCAAATTGATCAGAGAAGAAGTATTTAATCTATAAGTTTTCATTATCTTTTCTAAAGTAAAAATGTTTTTTTATAAGTGTGTATAAACACTATGTACGATTCAAATACAATAAATGCACTTTTTATTGGGCGAAAATCATTATTTTAAATATGTTTGGGGTCTGTTTGATCTCATTCATTATTTAATGTTTCTAAGTAAATAATTGACATTTTGCTAATGCTTAAATTACCTCTCCTAATTAAATGCACACTAGCTGGGTAAACACAAAATGATGCTTTTTCAGTGTCCAGTGTGTACCATTTGTTCTTGGGTGAGTTAGGCTGTTAGTTGTTCTTATAAAACATTCAAGAATATCAACAATTAACACACATTTGCTTTAGTTGTTTTAGATGATACTGAGTTAAGTATAAAAATGATTTTATAATCTTCAAAACACTTCCCTGGACCACTGATATATCACATGGCATAATGACATTATTAGTCCCACAAGGGGGAGGAAAACAAATATGTTATTTCTGGGGTCAGAATAGAGACATGAAGTACTGATACATCAGCTTGGGCACTGATTTAAATTTCAACAATCTTCTGGAGTTTTAAAGTGTTTTGGGCAGTAAATGTGTTTTAGCTTGTAGAAACACCATAAACTGTTAGATCATGTGTAAATATGCAATAATGCAATAAAAATGGACAAGAATTGATATCTTGCTAGTTAGAAAAATAAATATTGATTTCTGAATCCCCCTTTTAGCTCCCAGCCATTACACTGATAAATCACTATATCACTTCTATGAGCAACACCTTATTTAACATGGAGGAGAACTGATTAGCCAAGACAGGTTCTGGATGATTACTACAAGTAGTAGCTGCCACTGAGAGATTTGGAAACACTTTGATAGACATGAAACTCACTACTTACTGTGTTATGGTATGTGTATTTATTCTAGCGTTACTGTTATCATTTATAAGCAAATAAACACTTACTGAATTTCTTCTCACATGAATAAGACTTTTCCAAGACACTGTATATCTGAGTAGGCATATTTTGCATTATGTTCATCTTAATTCTGTTTTATTAGTTTCTTGCTCTTCTCTAAGTAATTTAGGTTTGCTATTGTTTTGTGCCATGTACAATATGACGTTTGCTCACTGTTATCATAAATGTTGTTGTTCTTTGGAATTCACAAACACCAGCTAACTAGGATGGGGGAAAGAGCTTTAAAAAAGCAAAAGAAAATCATTTAATTGGTATAGCAAGGCATTTCTTGCTGTTTGATGAATTTCTTTGGCCCAAATTTGAATATTATGTGATAATTTATAGCAAGTTCCGTGATGGATGGTTCTGCTTAATAAAAAATAGAAAAGCTCTCTTGCAGAATGGATGGCAGAATGTTGCCTCCCTTAATGGCGCTCATTGGTCTTGTGCCTGCATGAGATTAATATGATATGCAGAAGTTTCTAGTCTGCGCTCAGCTGCACTGTTTACTTCTCCGAGGCTCTGAAGATGCGTTTGGGGTATTTGTACTGTTAATTTGAAAGACTTACAGAGAGCTGCTTATTTGTATCAGTTTCTACCACCGTTCACTCGCAAATGCACATCATGTGTTCTGCTAACCTCATTTTTGACCTCTCTCTGCCTGTAAACATCCCTTAATGACCAATTAAAAGAGAGGAAGACTGCTTTGAATAATTAATCTCGCTGCAGATGTAGATTTTAATACTCTATGAACAGAAATCTATCAATTCCCAGTGTATTTCTAATGTGAAGGGAAAAAGCTAATTGAAATGGATTGGTAAATTAAAGTAAACTCCTAAGGCCAGCCTGTGATGTGGTCAGAAGATTTGTCACAGTGCTGAGGACTCTTGCTTTAGTCAGCCTGCACACTTGGTCTTTGTATTTAGTAGGCTGGTCGTGTTCAGGAAGGTAGGGATGATATCAAGCAACAGAACTGTCTGTTTATGTGATAAAGACCTAGTTGTCTGTTTGACCCGGCAGCAAGACAACCTGAGCGCCCAGTTCAGCCACATGAGCCTTGTGCGGCAGCCGTCAGGGGAGGCTCGCGACGGCCATACTGCCATGTATCCCTCCTCCATGGTGCTTCAAGCTCCTCCGCCACCCCCTCCCCCGCAGCAGCAGGCGGGCTACATGGTGCCCTCCCCTGGTCAGAGCGTGCCAGGCCAGGCCTACTCCACACCAGGCCCTGCATCTGCAAACCAGCCAGTGATGCATCAGGGCTACATTCAGCAGCCGATGCAGCAGGTACGCCAGTGTCAAATTGGGGAAGCTTAACAAAGCTACCTTAAGCAATTGTTTGGAGAAAAATCTCAACCCCTCATGTAGTCAGTAAGCCAATACATGTTCCGTGCTCTTGCGATGAGACTGTCAGACTAATGTAGTTAATTAACACTGTGCAAACTGCATGACAAAATAATTGCAAATTGACTTTATATCACATCACATTTTTTTAAATGGGCACACAAATAAAAGCGTCTGTAAGTAAACCAAACATGTCTTGACTGGAAGGGAAAAACGAAATTATTACTGTTATTCGGACTCCAAAATGGCTTTTATCAGCCGTAAATTTGTACACACTTATTATAGTTTCCTTTACAGTACTGAGCCATCCCTCATTTTTTTATATTTTGCATTTATTTGCCTTGTTCTGTTCTGTTTTACAAATCTTATTTAATGTCTGACAAACTGTCTTATCTTTAACATGCTGAAAAGAATAAATAAAAGAAATACATGTTTTATTGTGAAATAAAATGCCTGAAAATGTGAGGTGTTCCAACCACTCAGCATTCATCACCACCAGGATACGAAAACTGACCTATTAATCTGGCATCATCATAAACTGATTATTCACTGGTTCAGGACTTAAGTTAGATAGATGTAGGTCAGAAAATGAGAAAGTCCTTCAGGAACCCAGGGGAAGTTGTTCTGAAGTGATTTGGAAGCCTCTGGATCTTTGGAAGCAGAATGTAGAGAAATAAGGTGTGGCTCAAGGCTGTTGCACGGTACTAGATATTGTACATTATTGTATTTGGTGCCTGCTGACTGATCATTTTGGAATGCCTGTTACATAAGCACTAGGCATCAACTGGTGCTAGACTGCTTTGATCACATTTGTTTATTTATTACCATCTGCAGATGCCAGCGTGTTACTGTGCACCAGGCCAGTACCCTCTGTCCGGCCAGCAGTATCGGCAAGTTGGCACGGTGCAGTACAGTAGCCCTCAGAGCCAGCCCCTGCCCCCTCCCCCACCTGCTCAACAGCCAGGTAAACATCCAAGAAGATATGCCTGCAAATTAATTTGTAATTGATCTGAAAATAAGACGCCGCATTCTGATACCTGAACGTTGTGCACAAAAATCTGTCAGTATTTTGAAATCCAGAAATGTTCATTCATGTTCATTAGATTTGGCGAACAATGAAGGCATGGGAAGTATAAATAATTCGTTTTTATGAATTCATTTAGTCAAATTGGGGCTCAGGAAGTTTTTCCTAGAGTTTGTACACATTCATAAAACATGTTCCTTTCATCTTTCAGGAATTCAGTTTAGCAAGAGCCCATTTCTCTTCTCCTCCCTTTGTGCCTCATTGTTTTTTTTGGATTCTGTTTATAGAGCGCCACAGGGGAGGGGGGCATTGCGTTCCCGTTTGTAATTTTATTTGGGTTTTTTCTGTTTTCTCTTGACTCCTCTCTCTCAATACTTTTGTCGTCTTTGGTTATTTGTCTAGGAAAAGATTCCGGTGTGTGAAAATGAGCTGGCACCCCGAGGGCAGGGGAGCAGAGCCGAAAGCTAATTACGCAGCCGAGCTCTTAGCGTGCTGGGTACTCTCATTGTATTGCGTTTTTCTAACAGATACAATAAGCATTTCCAATCAGATGTAAAATTAGCGTTGTTTTTCTCCATACCCTGTTAACTCAGTGCCTATTCGTTGCCCTGTGTGCTTTGACAGATGTTTTGTTCAATTGAATTTTAAAAGCTCTGTGATTTAAAAACAGTTCTTTATTGTTTTGAGGATTTGAAACTAGATACTTTCTTAGTGAATCTCAGGAGATTTTCATTCTTTTGGGCTCTCCTTTTTTTCTGAGAACCTTTTAAAGATTTGTTCAGAGGTCTGAGCTAAAGAAGGTTTCTATGTAAATTGTCTGGAGGTTTGAAAATGTACAGTCTCTTTGAACTGGGGCATGAGAACACCATGCTGTTGAAAGCTCCTAGAGATAATCCACCCCAATCATCGATTTTGACTCCGAGTGGCTGAATGCGGGGCCGGGGCACTGTCTGAGAGGCCCTAAGATTCTCACAGTGAACCGGTCTCTTTTCCAGCCCCTCACTCCTCCTCAGGGCCAGAGACCACCACAACAAACCGCACTGCACTGGTGTACTGTGTTTTCATTTATTTTGAAGTTTTGCCAAGACTTCATGCTCCATTGCAGAACCAGAACCGAGATCATCCTTTTAGTCTCAAATAAGACATTTTTAAGGAAAATCACATTTGTGCGGTGCCCCAAGTACACATGATTAAGCTGTTGTTACAGGGATGAGATGCTTTTGTCATCTCAGTACAATGAGATTAGAATGGATCCAGCAGATGCCCAGCACAATAAGATTCTAAAAGTATAACAGTAAACAAATAGGCAGCTAGGCTAATGTAGCTAGTAAGTAATGATGGCTTTTAACCTTTCATTCATCACATATGCTAATGATTAATCGTTAATTAATCGGATGTAGATGTGCTTATGTCGTTTCTGACACTGGTTGACATACAAACAGGCAAAGCTGTGGAAATCTGCTGTTTATGCACCTGGCCTGTAACTGTTTTGCTCACTCGTGTTTAGCAGACAGAAATCCACCACAAGAGGGCAGTCTTAGCACTTAGCACATAGATATTGATGCTTAAAAACAGCTTGGCTTTAATTACTTTAACGACTCCATTTTCGAGAGTGTTATTTTGGCACAGTCCTGGAGTGAAGCTTAAATTATTTGCAGCTTCTTATTTGCAATTATTTGTAGTTCCAGTGCGGAATTAACGAAGCAAATTCAGTAACACAAATTCGTTAATTGACCACATTTAGGATAATGGGAGTTTTTTTCTTTCTAAAATTGATCTCATTGCAGATCTAAACTGGGAGTTGACACAACCATGGTCTGGGGCAATTTTGTTTGATTAAAAGATTTCAAGCAGAGCCTCGCTGTTGTCTCTCGTTTCTTTGGCACAGTCGGGTGTCCGTTGTAAATATTCTGATTGCTTGTCATTGCTTCTTCCTAGGCCCAGTATCCACAGAAAGCAACATTAGAAACCATTCCTCCGTTAGCTTCCTCTATAAAAGGGAAACACGATCACAAAGAAAAACAGTCCTTCACAAATCCAAGCTGAAAGACTTACGGCAGCATCATTTGTTGCCTGCATGTGAGACAGTAGAAGTTTGATGGATGATCGAAGTGAACTCGACAGTCAGGAGAATAAGAAAGCTGGAGGAGGAAACAAAACATCTGCCTTGTTTTTCTAGACTCCTCATAAAAAAAAGGTTATCGCACTAGCTGACGGTGCAGTGTTTTCTTGTTTTTCTTTTTTTTTCTTTTTCAAATCGAGCAACCTTGCAAGCAGCAGCTCCACAAACGTCTTTGAGAGCACTTGGTCCAGGGGAGTTCAGTGAATATAATTTATTTTCGTCTACCTTTCTTTTCTCCCTATCCTTGCTGTCTCCTTCTTGCTCTGTCAGCCTGAACAGATAGTGTTTAATATCATATTCCCTTCCTGCTAGCTCCCTAAGTGGAGGTGAAAGAACTGAGCCAAAAATAGCCAGCCCTCACCAGGTCCTCGCTGGGGGCCATCCATTCCTTTTGTCCCACTTTTTTTCTCATCTAAGCTAAATTGATTGCTTTCTTTTTGGCCAAAAGCCAGAAGAAATTGAAAATTGCCCCCCCAACACCCCCACACACACCCTACTTCTTCCACATGGGCCTCCCACAGAGTCTACCCGCAGGGCACCTCCTCTGGTGAGATATTTTCAATAGCATTGCCGGGTTATAAGCCCCCCCCGATAACCTTGACACAGATGGAAATTATCCCATCGCATAATGGCTGTAGGAACAAAACCACATTACCTGCTTTTATCGCGTAGGCTGCCTTCCCTATTAGCGCACAGCACCTTGGTGGGCCGTCGCTGCAAATTATTCTTTTTTTTTTTCCTGTCATTGTCTAGAAGGCCTTAAAAGATGTAACATTTGAAGAAGGCAACTATAATGAGAGGCGTTTTAATACAGGAAGGCTGCACACATATTCAGAGGTAATGAAAAGCGATTTAATGGTAGGAAACTCACAGGTGCCTCCGCCAGGTGATCGTAAAGGATTTAGCTAACAAGGGTGTAATTAGGTGGTTTTGCTGTAATTGACATTTTCTGGGACTGAATAATTCATTCAAGGAGGTGTGCGTAATATTGCAGTGAACTTGTGGTGGATAAAACAGAAAGGCCACGCGGTATTGAGCAGATACTTCTTCCTTTTCGCCTTTGAGGGTTCTACTGTAATTTAAACACTGATCATTTCATGCTAGCCTGGACTCATTATTTTACATAATTGCCGTCTTCCACGGGTTGTTCTCCGTTTTCTGCCGTTGTGTTATTATACAATTGAAACGTTTGTTATTTTTCTGTCATTTTTATTGTGTTACCCTGCCTTGCTGTAATATTACCTCATTTATTAGTGCTGTTTCTCAGCGGTCAGCTACAGGTAAGAACGCCAATTATCTTCTGAAAGTGTCCTATTCTAACCTGGTTCTGTCAGACTTGTGGCAGATTTCCTGGGACAGTTATATTCCTGCTACTAAGATTTGTGTGAACAAATTGATGTGCGCATGAAGGATGGAAAATATGAACTCCATTACATCATCTTCCAGCCAAAAGAATCTTATATGTTCATACTTTTTGTTACTTTAGGTTACCAAACTGTGATGCCAAATCAACAGCCGAGCTACCAGAGCATGGTCCAGCAGCCGCAGAGTCAAACCTTGGTGAGCGGCCAACATAGCAATATGGGAAATCAGATGCAAGGCATGATGGTCCAGTATCCTTCAATGCCACCCTATCAGGTGAATCCTCAGTGCGGGCGCAAGGGCAGGGTTACGTAGCCATCTTACAATATATTTTCCCAAAACATTTCATACCATTCACTTATGCTATTTATTATCAGAAAGTTTAGATCTGGTATCAACAGCTTGCCAGTTAACTTTCCTTCTCCCTCTTTTGGTTAAAGGCTGCACATCACCACCCAGCGTACTACAGTAGTTGTAGCTTGAGGAACAGAATGGGATAACAATTTTTATCAAAGCGCATTAACAATTTTAAGAATTATTTTATCACCATCCTAAAGTTGAAGCCTCAGTTTATATCACCCATGACAACTGTCTTCTGCCACTTGTCAGGTATCCATGCCTCAAGGATCACAGGGAGTGCCCCAGCAGACATATCAGCAGCCGATCATTATCCCCAACCAGTCCAGCCATGGGCCCATGCCTGCATCAAGCATTCAGGTCTACTACAGTGTTATACCACCCAGTCAGCAGAACACCATGAGGTATAATTCAACTCCCTTTGATGTGCATGTATATATTCTGTATGTGTGTGTGTTTGTATTTATATATGTATATATTTTTTTTTCATGGCATTACATACATTTTTATGCATTTTTTGCTAAATCATTACGAAAATTGGAATTGACTAGTTAACAAACAGCTACATTTACACAAAAATGCTACGTTTATTGATGTGGTCAAGAACTGTCTTGGGATGTCCGATGCCCCTGTGCTCAGAAGCGGGAGGTTTGAATGTAGCCAGTCTGAGAGTTTTATTCAGTTCTGCTTGCTGCTAATTGGCTGCTGCCGTGTGACACACCTCTGGAATGTGCAATTCAGCATTCCGTATCGTATGGGGAGGAAATGCTATTTCCAAATAAAAGGGGAAAAACTTGTGATAAAATAATTGTTGTCAGGAAATAAATTAAGTGTTAATGCAATGACTTGATGTGCCCAGGCCTAATATAAATATATATAAATAATGTGAAGTGTGTGTGTGGGCCTGTTGCTATGACACTCATCTCAAAGTTTTTGGTTAAAGAGGTCAGGCTGCAGCTGTGTTGGGTTGAGTTGTAACATTCTAGTGCTTGGAGGAAGAGGTCACCCTTTCCTCGTTCTTCTGTGCTCTCGAAGGGCCTTGACTTTAGTAGGCCATGTTGTCAGTGATTTATATGGCCAGATACCCATCCAGTCTTAATATAACACAGCTGGTCCCACAGGGAGAACTCTCTCTCTCTCTCTCGCTCTCTCTTTCTGTACCATCGCCTTCATACTTCATAAGAGCCAGCTTGTGGACAGGACTTATTCCTCAGGGTGAGCACTGTCTCTAGCAGCTGCCTCTGCGCTTTGCTTGCCGAATCACTCTCCGCACTGCTTACATCCTTAATAGTCCAGTACAGAGGAACCATGAAGGAGAGGTGAAAAACGGGAACAGCGCCTTGGAAAATTGGTCACAGCGACAGATGATGAATGCCTACGGCGCAGCATCTTATTCTGTCGTCGTGAAAATGACACTGGCAGTGTTTTTTCCCCCCTTATTTGTAGGCAGGCGTATCCCCACAGGTTTGCAGCGGGTATATTTAAACTAGCACTAGTGCGCTGCACTGCATCAATCCCATGTGTACTTAGTGGCCTATATTTGTAATTTCCTACCAATTTAAAGGCAATCAGTGGAATTTGTGCTGTATTAAGTCAGCTGCATGCACAGATTTGGGAATATTATTTTGTCTCTGCCTTGTTATCTAAAGGGGGCCTATGTATCTAAAGGTGTGTGCCTGTGTCTGTGTGTGTCTGTGTGTGTCTGTGTGTGTCTGTGTGTGTCTGTGTGTGTCTGTGTGTGACTGTGTGTGTCTGTGTGTGTCTGTGTGTGTCTGTGTGTGTCTGTGTGTGTCTGTGTGTGACTGTGTGTGTCTGTGTGTGTGTAACTGTGTGTGTAACTGTGTGTGTAAGTGTAACTGTGTGTGTGTGTGTGTGTGTGTGTGTGTGTGTGTGTGTGTGTGTGTGTGTGTGTGTGTGTGTGTGCGTGTGTG
>JBBKCR010000002.1:3114532-3131052 GCA_037577295.1 Ladigesia roloffi | reverse complement strand
TCCACTCTTTATTGAACACTCGGCACTCACTGTCTACTTTTCTTTTCTTCGGTCTGCTCATTTTTACTGAAGGGCTGAAAGTACAAAGCCACAAAATAAAGTAGAGTAATGCATCACACTCAAGGGTCAATGTTTTCGGGGTGCAGCATCTGCTGGGGAAAGATGGGAATTACAGCTAGGTAAAAGGATTGGTGTGTCTATAATAAAATTAAATTTAATAATATAAATTGGAAGAGTTCGGCGGGCCGGATTAAAAAGCCAAACGGGCCGTAGTTTGCCCATGTCTGCTCTAGACGCTACATTGACACACAGAAAACCTTCTTGCCCCAGCTTGCATTTATGTGCCATCCTGGAAGAGGTGCACTACCAGAGCCTCGTGTGGGTTGTAGACTCCGTCTATAGAGTGAAAGCACCACAAGCTTAAAAAATGACCAAAACATCAGCCCCCGCCTTTATTGGGGATGTCTCGTTAATTACCTATTATTTCCACCTGTGGTCTTTTCCATTTGCACTACAACGTGAAATTTATTATCAACGTTGCTTCCTAAGTGGACAGTTTGATTTTTTTAAAGCTACGTTGTGTTATGCACTCCCTGTATTTGTTGAGCTGTGTATATGAGAGGGGTGGTGAATCTCACCAATCAACATTTTGCCAGGTCAGCTTGAAGTCATGTAAACCACCTTTCTTCTCGAGTCTGAGGCTTGGCTGGAACTTCAGGAGGTCCTCTTCATCATGTTTATGTGCATAAATGCAGTGATCTGCTCCCGTGTGATTGCTTGATTACATATTTTCATTAATGAGCAGCTGAACAGGTGTACCTAATAAAGATGGCGGTCAGTGTATGTGGGGAACTTTTTTTGGCGTGAGGATGAACTCATTGACAAGTACCACCACCAAATACCACTTGTTTGTAAATCCTCCTCTTACTGTAAAAAAAAAGCAAGTACACATAAAAAGGGACATTTATTGGTATAGACGATTGATAAATTTATAATGTATAAATTCCATCATTCACAGCAAGATGGTTGGTAGCACTGAAGACCACAGCGTATGCTGGATACGGACCACTTTGTTGTTGCTCTACCACCACCTTTTGGCATGTTTTGGGAGGATTGTTCCCCTGGTTGGTAGTGGAACAGGAGGTACTGTACACAGTGCAGGTCAGCAAGGAGCTCACTTGTACATATCAACAGGCTGGGATGAAAACTAGGACTTTGGCCAATTACCTGCTTGATGATCTTCTGGAAAGACATTCTGAAATGCACCATCCGTCTCTAAATTTGACATTTTGACACTGACTATAGATGTAGTAAAAAAACAAAAACAAAAACAAAACAAAAACGTTAAAACACCTCCTGCCACACTGACAGAAGTTGCCACAAAGACAAATTGTCACTTGTCAAATAAAAAAATAGAAATTTGTGAAACCAAATCAAATCTGACTTTTTTTCTTTTCATATCCAGAAAGGAAAAAAAAAAATAGTATGCTAGCTATGCCGATTTCCACATTTTCTCACAAAATTTGATTTATTTGTACGAGATACAAAAATGTAAACATGGCAAAAATAAATAGTTAAAATGAGTAATGTGGGATCTGTACTCATGCGCATGATCCCTGCATTTACTGATGCACTTTTTTTTCTTTTGACGCTCCACTGGCTGTATTTTCAAGTGCAAAAGCATGATGACAAAATATCTAGAATTCAAGTAACAAATGACACTAATGATACAAATATACTATTTTACAAGGTAGTGATAATTCCAAATTTTACAAAATGTACATGTAATATTCACAAATTTACTCAATATTTTTGATATGCTGCTATGCGCTAAAGGTCCATGTATGGGCTGCACAATCTTGTCAGCGTCCTTTGAATTCGGGCTTTGAGAAGGGAAGGCTATGTCACCTCCATGGCAACAGTGGTCTCCGCTATCCCGTTAAGAGCCAGTCTCTCTGGTTCATGTTTTTCCCTGAAAACATCAAGCACAGAAAACAGAGGCAAGTGATGACCACTGAACATGTGTATAAATAAAACAAAAAAAAAGGCATAAATGCTCACCACACATGAAGAAATCTTTAATGGTAAGTTTGCTATTGGTTTATGTAATATACATTTTGTCAGAGGGCTAAATCTGAACCAATTTCCCAAGTATAAACTCAAAGAAAAGGAAAGAGATCCGGGAACGTAATGTAATAAGGTACAAGTATTACTAGTATTAAGTACATATAACTGTGACCCAAGTCTCAATGAGATCTTGACTCTTCAGGGCACAAGGGGTCAGTTAAAAGAGCTACTAATCTTAGATGTAGTCACTTAAAGAATATCCAATTATTGTGTCCAATCATTTTGTAATAAAGTCAATTTCATTGTATTCCCTTTTGCCAAGTCACTTTTCAAAGCAAAAAACACAGCCGGTCTACTGATGAGCATCTTGTACAAGGAGGTATTTTTCAGACTGCACACAGATCGATAATATCTCACACTCTGTGTGCAGGTCATCGTTTGACCTGAAATTAAGTCAATTTTGTTTTGTGCCAAATAAAGATAAATGAATTTTATTAAACATATATTTAAAAAAAACCTAAATATCAATAAAACAACTAAAACAAATAAGATTTCTATCTGAATATGTTCATTTTAATATAAATGACACAAAGATCATTAAAGCAACAGGCCTTATTTTGAAGCATTTTAATTAACCTGTTGACTTGTAAGCATTTACTAGGGGGAGTTTTATAAATGCATTCAAGTTGGTTTTGAGATGTTTGTTCCAAGTTTTGAGCGAGATTTGTCGAAGGTTTTGTGGCTTTTTGTGAAGACGCTATCTGGCTAGCCGGTTTCCACTGGCTAATACACTTCAAAAGAGTTTGCCGGTCAGCCGTGTCTCGTGATTATTGTTCAGGGAATATTGCTGACTTCCGTACTACTTTTTCACATAAAACAATCCATTCTGTACCAATAATTTCCATTTTGTTGCAAGAATTTTTTCTAATTTTCTTTCTCTCGCACAACTTCAGAGTCTTAGCTTTGAAATAAGTACTACTGCGAGCAAAAAGAACACTGTAAGACAGAACCCTAAGCTTTATAATAATTGAGAGAAAGTTCCAAAATGGCTACCAAAACAATTTCACCAGTGAACAGGTTAACGTGTCTGTTGCTTGTACCTGCCGATGCTGTCGATGGCGCTGGCGGGGGTGACTTTGGGCACGCGGTCCAGGCTGCTGGCTATGGTGGCCAGCTTTAAGGCGGGGGGTGAGGGGGCACAAGGCCGGACGCTGTTGTGGTGTGTGTGAGCAGGTGAAACGGCACTGACGCTGCTCAGAGGCCCATGGCCATGGGGCAAAGACTGGGGCACTGCTGGCAGGGGCCTGGAGGAAGCCACCAGCGGCCGAGACGAAGAGGAGCCAGGGGAGCTGAATTTGGTCTGTCTGGAGCCTCCTGTTGGGAAAACAAAAAGTTAATGACAAGATATGATTCTTTAAACAGGTGATACTCCAGCACTGCCTAATCTCAACTGTATCATCAATTAGCATAAAATGAAACTTTTACCTGTATTTCGTCCAAGAACAGAAAACGAATTGACTCAAACATGTCAGCTTGGTTCTCCTGGGATTTTAGCATAGCATTTGGGTTGTTGAGGGCTGTGTTCAACTTTTTGCTTTGTGACTAAAGTATGAAGGCGGTGACATTTGAAATATTTAAAAAATGGATTTCCTCAGCTTTTTGTGTATACAGCGTTGTCTGCATATATATATCTGATTTAAAAAGTACTTCTAATATTACATTACACATCCATACTACTTTGGAGGTGTTCAAATTGATAAACATTTACAGAGAATAAGTAGGTTTGCAACATTTTTACAAATTTTATCTATGTAAAATTAGTCATTGAACCATCAGTCACTTTAATGCTCTCCATCAATTAACCATGGATAACATGAATTTCACGTTAAGAGTATTGTATATATTTTTATTGGTGTCAGAATATATCACAGCAAGGCTCTATGGAATTTCTGTGCCCACATAGTTACCAAGACCAGTGCTGCCCTTTGTTCCACAGTACTGTGCTTACCTGAATTTGGAACAACGCCGTTGACCGCGGTGCTGTGGGTCTTACTCTCTTTGCTGGATGTGCTGACCACAGCAGATGCAGCAAACTGGGCACTGGCCGAGTCTAGCGTCTTCGACGGTGTGTCTGAGGTGGTCATGTTCTACCAAACAGAAATGCAACACTGGTGAGCAGAACAGGCCACTATTTCAGTTATGAAATACACTTGAATCAAAGCTCTGATAGCTAAACCTGAACTAGTACAGCTGCTTTTCCACCAATAACAGCATAGAATACAGTGCAGAACGTACAGAGGCATGAGAGTGTGGGTGTTCGGGCAGAGTCGAGTTCTGCTGAAGGCCTTGCTGCTGGAACTGGGCCAGCTGTTGCTGCTGCATCTGAGCCAACTGCTGCTGGTGAGTCTGAAACTGTTCTTCTGTAATCCCACCTTAAGAGAAAGTAAAACAAATAAGTACCAAATAAAAAAAGATATGCTTTGGTGTCAGAAAACAGAAAAGGATTATTTATGAATTTACATCCAAAGAAATCCAGGATGGAGACTACAAGTCAATTAGTGTAATGTGGAACATTTTTATTTAACTTCAACTGTTAGCCTTTGTTAACAGAGTGATATTCAAACTTCGATCTAGCACTTCAAATAAAGTTCAAACCTCAAACATCTACCATATTCACAAAACTCCATCACAAGCCGAATTAATCACTGCTGTTCTTGGTTGTCAGCTGTTCACCAGCATTTATGTATTCTGTCCAAACTATTTAAAAATGTAGACATTTCTGTAAATGCACACTGAACTTTGTACTAGGAGGTGTCTGTTTAGGCTGAAGTTCTATTTTTCCAAACTTTTGTCCAATCATACAGCAGGAAATCTTGAAAACTCAAACATTTTGATATTCTACATGAAAATATATATGGGCATCCTCTACAGAGAACAAACCTATTTTAAATTTTCACTTTAGTTTCACTGTTGTTTCACAATAAAACAATGCACAAATAACTTTTACACAGATCACATTTTATGTTTAAGATCTGACCAATTGTTTTTATAATACATTATTTAGAAATCTAGTCTTTTTCTTCCACTGTTGAATAAAGTTCAGAATATGATGTTTTGAATGTGCGCCAAAAATGACAGTACCTAACTCCACCACTAGATGGCACAAAAGATCTATTAGACCAGTTTATGCATGTTTCATAGAATCGCTCTTCATTTCTGTTCCCTTTCGAACCCACACCTCAGCCTCACCACTGACTCCACACCAGTGATCCTCAACTCGAGGACTTGCAAATTCTAACTGAAAAAGATTTTAAACCACTCATTATATTAATGTTTATTTACACTTTAAACATTTAAATAATTCACTTTCAGATGTTTTATTGCTACCTTTCAAAAATTTGGTGAAGAATAGTTATTAAATGCTAAGTAATATTCTGCTACCTGCCTTAAGATTTTAATCTCAATGAAATAAGTGTTTTTTTCACAGTTCTTTACTATTTCCATCTTCCGTGTATTCTTGAAAGTATTGATTCCACTCTTTTGAACAGAGTTGTATAATCGTGTGATAAAGTACAGGCCCAAGAAATGCTAAAAATGGTCTGAATCTGGATTACAAAAAAGGCCACTTCCCTAAAGCCAGGGTCTCATTTCTGAGCTCAGACATGGAAATGTAAACGGCTGGAGCGCAACCCGATCCCTCCCACACTTTCCTCGAAGGACAGACTGTGAAGTCACTTCCCAGTTCTGTTGAAGGCTGGAGGTTTCATGGGAAAGAGAAGCTGCGCTGGCCTCATGCTAAAACCATCCTGCTCTATAATTCTGCTGAGACAGAACACTTATGTAAGCCTGCAGCGGACTGAAGCGTACGGTCAAACCGTGCCCAGTTCGAGAAATAAGGAACATGATGTATTTCAGAGCTGCTTTTATGTAGAACACAGGAACTTAGAAGTTAAGCAGAAGCCAGTTTGAGTTTCTACCTCGAAAATCTGGACTCTAATGCAGCAAAATATATCTGTTAATCATCATCACAATATCGTTCTCTGCACTACTGATCTCCCAAAATGCTGCTGTATGCAAATGAGTCTCTGGTCACCCTGTCAGGAACACGGATGGATTAATCACAGCTACAGATTTACTGGGTGTGTTGATGAACCCAGTTTTTATGTAATCCAACAAAAGTCCAATTATTTCAAAGGGAACGATCGATTGAGGTGTTTTTAAAAGGGCCACAACTTCCATTAATCCTTTAATTTAATTTTTCCTGTAAATTTGTGTGGGTCTGTGAAGCAAAAACACTCAAAAACCAATATAATTACTGTTTACACCGTCTTCCAACATGTTTATCCCGGTCTCTGCTGCTGCACATTTAAAACTGATATGAATAAATTATGTTTTTTTTCTGATTGGTTGTCAAGTTTAAAGACTGTCAGTCACTGTGTTTCTGCAATACATTAGTGTGAATGGGTGCGGCAAAAATACTGTCGTCTGAATAAGGAAATATATTTAAATTTGATGGTTGTGACAAAGAATTTTTAAATGAGCTGTTTCCAGAACTTGGTTTATGGGCTATATGTATGGAGGAATACATATAATTTATGGATGGGGGAATCAAAAATGATTTACATACACAAACTCCAGAAAAGTGATATGAGCGCTTTAACTGGATTATTGTGAGGAAAACGTTTTAAAAAATGAACCAGCCTTTCAGCAAAGTAATGCAGCCCTAGACATCAGAATTTTTTTTTATAAAAAATGGAAAGGCATTCATACTGCCAGAGTGCTATACTTCACCTAAAATGGCGTTTCTGGAAGTACTTGTAACAGCTGTTCCTCCTTTCCTGTCATAATCCTGAAGGGCGTTTTTCCCGCTTTCTTCCTTCTGGTTTTGGTGGAGGGGTCGTGGCTGGAAGTACTTCCACCTACAGGCCTGGATGTCACTGAGAAGTTGAGACAAGGAGCGCTGGGGGTTTGTCCTGAACGATGTGGGAGCTTGTGCGTTTGTGTGTGTGTCCACGTGTGTGTCCGTGTGAAGGGGGAGGTCGGTGTTGGGGGCAGTAGAGGGGCAAAACGTGTCCAGGTCCAAGTGCCTGAGGGCTCGCTCCAAATCCGACGAAGTTCGGTCCAGCAACACCCTACCATTTAAAAAACAAACAAACGAAAACAGCAGTGAGGTCATCAAGCAACAAAGTGTAGATAAGTGCTGCACAATATATTAACTGGTAATAAACATTAATTGCTTAGCAGAAAAGCCACAATACACAAATAAGCCTCTGACCAGGGTGACCAATCACAGCTCCAGGTGAGTGACTGGGTATTCTAATGAATCAAGTTCTTTACACAATCCCACACACACTTACAGACATTTAAGCCTTTTAATATACTGAAAGGCACTGCAATTGCAACACGAAACAGTAAAATTGCAATAGTGATGTGTTATCCACATTGTGAAACCCTAATGTCTAACATCTCAGAGCTACAATTATATTTCTAGGACAAAGGGCATGCAAAATTTCAAAATAAACAATTTTATACAATCATATAAACCCCCTTACTGCCTCATTTTAAAAATCTAAATAGATCAATTTGTTTCTATAATATTTCCTGAGGTGTATTACGGTGGGATATATGTAAATAATGTCTGTTCCAGTTGCTTCCCTGAATTGCAGGTTGGAAACATTCCTAATAACCTTACTGTAAATAGGTGGGGCTAAACTGCTACAAATACACACTAAATATAAATGTAAAAATGTATATAAGTGGGCCTGCATTAAACCACAGGAACACAATAAAAAAAAAAGGTTTTATATATTAAGTTTGAAACATTTAACAAAACTCAGTTTAGTTTCTCACTCAGAATAAGTAACGTGTGTAAGAGAAATGGTGGACAAATATAGGACAAAGACAAAGTATGAAACCCCCTTATTAGAAGGACTGCTACCTGCCACCACGGCCCAGCCGTCTGCGGGCCACCCCTACACAGCGCCGGGGAACCGAGAGCGCTGTGAGCGCGTTCCGCTGCCACATGGCATCAAGCCCAGCAGGACCAAGCGGAGAGGAACCAATCGGCTCTGCAAGAGGCTACATAAACACAGGTAGCACATTTTTACACATAATAAAAAATGACCACTGAAAATATCAGCACACATAGCTACCCTTACAGTAAGCAAAATGAAGATTTACTCAACATTAATAAAAACATGTTGACAAAAAAAAGCTAATTTGTTTATAATTACAAACACGTATAAAATTACTGCACAGCCGCATCAGTAGACGAAGACTAAGGACGTACACATGCTAATTACTGGGAATAACTAGCATTTATGAAGCTACAAAGAATTAATTTTAGTGTTTTAACTAGTACCGGGTTTTGTTGCCGATTTCCTGAATCGATCCAATTCTGATTCACAAGGTCGTGATCCGATTCGATTCGTGATCCGATTGGATATCGATTTATTTACAGATTTCTTTGTGTTAATACTAGTTTGGCATCGTTATAAATTTACTTGGAGGATATCCCTATGCTGACTGACTGTACTACAATACAACCTGTGGAGAGTAGACTTTTCCAATAAGTGTTTATTTTATAATTAATAAAAAACAAAATTTTCACATTAATAAGATGTATAACTGTAACTGTTGTGGAAGTGTGTGTGTGTGTGTTTGTGTGTGTGTGTGTGTGTGTATGAGGAACAGAGAGAGAGAGGGAGAGTCAAGAACTAAAAGTATTTAGGGAAATAAAAATGTAATTCTTGTTTAAATTCTTACACTCATAACAATGAAAGTTAGTAGCCTGGCTTTGAAAATGTCTATTTTACAATTAAATGATACCCACAAAAATGGTTGAGCAACTGTAACCATAAAATTGTTTGAATAAAAACAAAAAAACAACAATGCCCAGAAAAAAACTATCAACACCAGGGCAAAGAGTCTAGGAAATTATGCTTGCCTGATAAGAGCATCTTACTCTTCAGTTATTAAGATTTTTCAGGAGGAAAAGTTCATGATCGAACAATTGTATGTCAACACATCACTGCACACTGTGTGAACAGCACAAAACTCCTCCACTGCTTTACCAAGTGAAGTGAGCGAGGATCGAACCCATGAACGTCTGATCGCAGGGTGAGTGCCCTAAACACCGGACCACCTGCCAATGTGAAGTAGTGCATAGTCGACAGGAAAAGATCGCTCCGCCAATTTTTGTATCCATATCGTAATTTCTGAATGAGAATCGTTATGGATCTGTGAATCAATTTTTAGTACCCAGCCCTAGTTTTAACAACTTCATTTTCAATTATTTATATTTTAAAATGTTATGTTTTCATGCTCGACATCCATTAAGCCAATTACGTGTCCCAATCAAAACTGAAGAAACTCAGACATGTCGTGGTTAAAGGACTGCATCAGAAGTGAAATACAAAACTGTAAATCTATTTCTTTGCCTAGCTATCCCTTTAAAATAGGCCAACTTACAGCAAGGTAACTGCAGCCAGCTTTACGTCTGAAAACAAAAGCTCCGTCAGGGTCATTCTCCTCATCAGGTTCGGAGGCTGGAGACTGAGGTAGAGAATAAAGAAGAGCTATATTAAGTAACATTACACAACATAACTGGCTATCCACCCAAATTAGTGTTTGATCAAAAGCAGGCTTATAGGCATCCATAAGCGTAGTTTACTTAATTTCAACAGAGTTTATTACATTAAAAAACAATCGTAAATGAAACTGGCAGTTACAAGCCACCAGTCAAAAGTTTTTGCACAACGCAATATTTTACGATTTATCCATCATTTCATAAAGTGGAAATGTGTATTAATGTAAATTATTGGAAAGTTGTTTAGTGAACATCTACAAATAAATAAATGTCAAAACAAGATCAAATAATCTGTAACCAAGCATGTCTGACATCCTGTAACCTGGTTGAGTGGTGATGCAAATACAAATTCTAGACTGTATTTTCAATGCGCCAGTTAATCACTTTCATCACTTCATAGTTCGTTAATCGTGATCAATATAATTATAATAAACTTTTTTATATAGATTGATAAAACTGTAACTGGCTAATACATACACAGTAAATGTTAGCAAATATATATTTTTGTATAATGTGAAGTAACATGCAAATGTAGAAAATCTCAAAATCTCACACCAATAATTTGTGTAATTTTTATACAGCAGGTTTAAATGCACAACACAGTATAATGTGTAGAATGTCTCCAAAAATTCTGTCTGCATCACAAACTCTGGAATTTGAAAACTTGAAAACACTGGATCTTGACTGTCAAAGCAGCCAAGCATCCAAACCAGAAAGACGGTGAATGTGAGAGTTTGTGTTATACTCTGTACTGATGGAGGGTCGGTGGGGGCTCTTACCAGTGAGTAGTCCTCCTCACTAGAGCTGTGGAAGTCATACTGTTTGATGTCGGCATTGTTGACAACGTGCTGCCGCTCTGGCCGGCTTGGAGGACGCAAAGGCTCCAGCTTAGGCCTCCTTGCGTACTTCTTGTGCGGCTGTGCGAAATCAAAATGAGGCTTGGCCTTGATGGTGCCGCTGTGTGAGTGGTGCTTGGGTATAGATTTGTGAGACTGGGGAGGAGAAGTGAAAGTCATGGTAAGTTTAGCAACCAACTTTGATAATTCTTAACCTTTTTTCATTACAACGTCAAATTCTAGATATCATTATATACACTTGTTAAAAGTCTTGACCACACCCCTCTCATCTTCAGTCCAACTCCTGAACCTGACCAGTTTCAGAAGATTTTTTGTTTGTGACACCAAACAGTATTTATGTATGAAATAAGTATAACAAAGCCATCTAGCTTAAGGCCTAAACCAGCAAAAATAGAGCTGCAGATGATTCCACATTGAATGTAAAGTGTAAACCATTATTGGCAGACTTCAAGACACTTTAATTACAGAAAAGTGATGAATTAGGTCTTTTAATATATTGAAAAAACTGCCATCACAATATGTAGCATTAAAATCAATTCTGAAATTTTGTCCAGATCATGTTACAGATGCTGGTGTGTTCAAGGTTAGAAGTATTAGTACCCAAGGACACGTACTGGTGTAAGGTGGCGTGAAGGGCATTCACTGATCTGTGTTTAAATACTGATGCTGTGCATTCAGGCTACAATGAGTTAGGTCACACCTACTTATTTCACAAATAAGTTAATAAGAATTCACCTTGATTTTGTTCTCCATTTTATGCCTGTTTCCATTGGGTAGACATATAGGAGCAGGGCACACCGCCTTTTCTGCCAGAGGCATGGACACTTCATTCAAAATCTCTCCTGAGAAGTCACACATCTGGTACCTGTGAATACAATACATGGTCAGAGGAACATTCCACTCGTTAAGCTGTATCATTATTTTCGCGTGTGTAAGGAAAAGAAAGCCGGTACCAGTTGTCAGGGTTAAAGGTAGGGTTTGTTTAGTTCTTACAACTCAAACAATGCTGTGCACAAGTGTATGCACAACACAATCTATTACATGTTATTGTGCTATTCGTCTCTAAAATACTGGAATGTTGCAATAAGCAAACAATCCCTTTTTTAACACCACTGTCACTGGGTGTTTTGATGAATCATGGCAAACTCAACAAAAGTAAAATTATCTTGGCCCATTGTCAACAAAGGTTCACTAAGGCATTTTTCCAAAGGTCTACATTATACACTACATCCATATCATTATTGACTAAAAATATATTTCATCCTTTAAGGTTCCCACCCTAAGTCAGACGTAAAATTCCCTGACTTGCACATGACTTTCCCTGACCAAAAAGCAGAATTTCCATGGACTCAAAACTGCATTTACATCATTGTTGTTGACTATAGGCAGTTTGGTGTGTTGAACATCTTCTACAAGCATGTTTTATCGAGAAATCACCACAGTAAATTGGGCCATTCTGAACAAAGCGGCTCTATATGCTGTAAAGCTGCTTGGGGTGTAGGACAGGAGAAGTGCTGGGAAGTGTTGGGAAGCTGTGTTGAGGTGGATTTTCGCAACATGTGTTTTCCCAGTCGCATGGTTTTTAAGTCAATGCCTTCCATATCGGAGAGAAATCGGACCGATTTACATACTTTACATTTTGTCATAATCACCTTGGGTGAGCCAGTACTTAAATTAACACCTTGGGTGAGTTTCTGCGCAAAACAAAAACACTCACTGGTAACAAAGACATGTAAATACACATCATGGCTGATAAACTACACGCTATTAACAACTTTCCCCGATAGTTCCCTGATGTGGCACCCAAATGATCAAATTCTCTGACTTTCCCTGTCTGGAAATCCCTTTACTGAAATTCCCTGACCCGTGGGAACCCAGTTTAACAGTTCATTCTTACACGGCTTTTTTCCATCCATTGATTCCATCCATATGAGAGGAGTTTGGTTACAAGCACATCGGAAGTGGAATTTTGAGAAGAGAAGAATAAAGAACAGAATAAGAGAAGTACCTCTTTTCCACCACCTCCAGTGTGAGGTGCAGCAGCTCCCTCTTGCTCTTCTCCCTCTTCTTTATCATCTCCAAGATTGTGACAGTGCGGCTGAACTCTCTCCTCAGTTTCAGCATCTTCTCGTATGACGCCTCATCATTCTTGCGGTTCTGTAGAGTGTTGGAGAGGAATAAGATTGGTAGTCTTGGTCATCGTATAAAATCTGTTCAAGCAAATTAATTTACACTACAAGTTCAGTTTTGGCACACGCTGAGAATTCATACATTAGCACGCCACTTCCTCAACCCTTAGAATGCCAGCAGCACTGATGTGCGCAACAAACGGTAAATTGTAAACTTACAGCAAAACAACTACTTATTAGTAGGTCTCTTCGTTTCTATTGATGCTCAAGATGTCAAGGCACCATGCTGAGCTTTATTTAGCGTTCTTGTCACGCAGAACCAAAACTCTAATTTAAAAACAAGGAGTAATAGTATAATAAAACTGTTTATGGGGTTGTAAAAATAGCACAACACACAAACAGCCACGGAGAGCGGTCAAGGTGGAAATAAGATCAAATTAACCATGTATCAGTGACTCATTTTATACAGTTAAACTGTGCCGGGTAAGAGCAGCGAACAACAGTTTTAAATTATATTTATTTACTAATCTGAGATCTATGGGGTAATATTTGGTCAAATACACTAAATACTTTATCAAACAACTAGAATTACAGTATTTTACATCCGAAGAATAAAGAAAAGGAGAGCAAAATCGAGGAGAGGTTTGCTGGTGAGGAGGATTTTCTAGAAGTAAAGGGAATCAGTGGAGCTGCATGAGATTATGTGGCTGATACTGATATTCATCACTTTTATTTGTGACCGATTTTGAAATCTGTATTTGCGTGAAGTGTGTTTGAAGTGTATTTGGGTGCAAATAAGATCAAATTAACCATGTATCAGTGACTCATTTTATAGTCAAACTGTTACCCAATATGTGACTATTTGTCTAATAAAGAACCAAGGTGCAGTGAACCTTCTCTAAAAAGGAAAGCTGATCCTGGGTAGGTACCTTGCGGGTCTGCATCTTTTCTGTGCGGCGCCGGAACGCCACGTACGCATCATTATTGGTGGAACCATCTCGTTTCTCCTGCTTGACTTGTGGGATGAGCGAAGGCCCCCTGCAGTTCTTCCTCTTTCTCACCCAGTAATCATACACGGACTTGAGCAGGTAGTCGTCCTCATTCAGCAGCAGCTTGGCCTCTTGCAGGGTGACCAGCTGCAAAATAGTGTGATTGGTAAAGTTTTAGGCACACCAGCAAACACAATGACCACGGGGGGAAATGCAGCATGAGGGAGTTTTAGGTTACAAGAAACTCCTTCACCAAGAAAGGAAATGTGTGATGGGAGAAGGGATGTGTGGGTTGAGGTGGGTGGAAGGGGCGTGTCTCACAAAGAGGAAACATAAATATATTTATTCCACCTGAAATAGACTTGATCATAAATATTTGGACATAATAATATAATTTTTAAACATCTGCCCATCTCTTATTACAATACTACTGTAAGTGTGAGCTGAAGATTTTCAAAATATTTTTACTATGTATGTTACTTTTACTGTGAAAAATGTGGTTCTAACAGATTTTCAGATTTTTTGGGGTGGGGTAAGCGGTTTCTATACATTTGGTTAAACTATACAAAATTTTTCTCATATTAGCTAGATTGTGCTGAAAAACGGATACGAGACACTTGCAAACTGCACATTGTTACAAGCTTCACATATTAAAAAAGAACAAGGGTCCTACAGGTTAATTATCGTTACACTTTGAACAGTAAGTAATAGACAATAAATAAAATAAAACAGGAAGCAGAATGTCAGTTTCCACTTGCTTTTTATTTTATTATTCCCTTGCTAATACACCCAGCTAAGGGTGTATTATGAATTTCCTGGTGACATATTTTATAACAATGGTCCCCAACCCTCAGGCCGCGGACCGGTACCAGTCTGTGGATCAATTGGTACCAGGCCACCTAAGAAAAAAATAATTCCTTTGTATTTATTATTAGAGTCTGAACATTTTTTTATTTGAAAAATCTTTTATTTTGAAAAATATAAGATTGTCTTTTCTCGGTTACACCTCGGTCACTTGAGCACCAAAATGTTGTTGCATATGAGTACACAGTGGATTCACATTTATTATTATATTCACAATATAAACAATCTACTAACAACATCCCACCCTCCCCTCCCTGGGCATTGGTAAACTGTTCAAGCGTTGACCGGTCCACGGCGATTAAAAGGTTTTGGACCACTGTTTTAGAACCCAATTAGTAATATGACGGCATTTTATGGCCAAATCCTTACAACAGGAGTAAGTTGTGCATTTTATCACCTGGTTGGCACTGGCTTTCTCTAGTCGGTCCACCATGATCTCAAACTGCAGAGGTTTAAGCTCCATCTTGCGGTTGAGTCGGTTAAGGAGCGTCTCATCCTCCGTGTCCATGTCGTAGTCGGGCTGCTCATTGTCCAGGCCGAACGCTGAGATACAAAGACAATAAGAGTCAGCATCACATCTGACCCAAATTCCCTACAGTAATATAAAGGTAAACATAATAAAACATTGCTTTAATTATGTGGGGAACAAAGTTGGAACTGGAACAGACAACACTGACTTAAAACCTTAAGTTGAAATGATAAGAGAGCAAATCACCATCACTTGTTTTCTTCCTTGTTGGAATCCGATAAAAAGCCCATCATAACTGTACCCTAGAGATACTTGAGACTAGAGGTCTACTGATTATCGGTCTGACCGATATTTGGCAATTTTCACATAATTGGCATTGGCCAATGACTGTGCATATTAAGGCTAATTAATAGACATGCACATTTTTGGGCAGCCCTGTGAAGCTGTTGTGGAACATTCATGACACACCCCTCTACCGCCACCTGCAGGTCTAGCGGCAAACACTGGAATTTTGCCTTCCTGGGAGAAAATGTTAAGTTTTAATTTTATTTGTTATAAAGCTAATCGATTTTTTAATTGTTTTGCTATGAAATATTGCATTAAACTTCGAAACATTTCAATTACATTACATTTTATTTATATAGCATCAATTATCAATATATGTTATGTCAAGAAGTTTTTTTTTCTTCAGATTTGTGTTTGCCATAAGACCAACAATTATTTTGCAGAGCTCTCTGAGCCAAGTCACAGTTTTGAGAAGTAAAAACTGAACACAAAGCAGCAATCTACTAATAGCACATAAAGAGACACTATAAAAACACTATACCTAGAGAGTGGTAACATCATACCAACTTTGAGGTTCATAAATGCCTCCAGCTAGCCTTCTGTTAGCCAAGTAGCCTCCTGTCTTCTTACCACTAACGAAGTAGCCTTTAACTCTAACTACAACAACAAACAAAAGTCTAATTTCTAACCATAAACATGTTATTAACCTTTGCATGAATTTGCAGGGCTAAACTGCAAGAGCCAGAATGAGGAAATAAATATACCTTTCAAAATATATTTAAGCCTTTTTAATTTCAGAAAAGGGGTTTGGGCCCTATAATATACTGAAATCTCATATGTAAAATCACAAAAGTCATATTTTATCCATATTGTGCAGCTCTACCACAATGCCGTCACTGGCTTCAATACAAATTTATCCATCCAAATCCTGGTTATCCATTTTTTTTACATATTCAAGAAAGCAAAAACGCAAACACTTTGTTCTATAGTCGTAAAAGAGTTACCACTTAGTGAATCAAGCTTCTGTGTAGGCTTGGGCGGTATCACGGTAATATGGTTTACCGCGGTATCTAAAAATAACAACGGTATCAGTTTCAATACCGTTATACCGTCGTAAAAATACAATCTGTCAGTATGCAAGCCGAATGACTGTCCGACCCACGAATGGAATGAGAAGCTGCATTAACTCTGTGTAGTATTGACCAATCGGCGATGGTTAGGGGCGGGATTTGGATTTTGAAACATGGCGGCACATGTGAGAAACTGGACTGG
>JBBKCR010000002.1:3097173-3109975 GCA_037577295.1 Ladigesia roloffi | reverse complement strand
GTCACCTTCGACTTGGATGCCCTGGGGGTAAGCAAATAAACATCAAATTTTCATTTTGGGGTGAACTATCCCTTTAATGCAGCTCCAATCAGACCAGCCAGGCTCTCTCCATTCAGACACTCATGATCAAATCGGTCAGCAGTGTTATGTTAGGAGTGTGTAAAACTATTAGAAACTGGGATCAACAAAGTGTGTGTACAACGAACAGGATTGCAAACCAGTTGAATGTAGATAAATATATTACTGTTAACACATCACTGCTCCAACACTCCAGGAGTTGAGTTCAGAGCTCTAGAGGAAAACTACCTGTGGGTTTTTTTCACTCAGAGCACTCGAAGACTCAGTTGAAGTGGAATATGGGGAATCTGGCATGAAGCAGAGTCCAACTTGCCTTTTGGCCGCATGTTTAATTCCCCCTTTTCAATCAGCGCTGAAGGTGAGGGCCACAGGACTATAATAATCAAGATCAAATCTGCCCTTGTAGGGGGAAAAAGTCCCAATTTCAGAGGCCTCACGAAATAACCATGATTCTTCACATCTCGACATGTTTTCAGGTCTGACTGCTTTTCCTACCAATCTGCTAGCACCACCCCAACCCCACCACCATCCCTTATTCCACCGGCTGAAAGCTAGAATGTAATGAGAGGAGGTAGTCAAGTGTAGGCCTCTCAGAGTGCATTACAGGCGGTGTGAATCATGCCTGCTGCACGCATCCTGCCGCCGATGAGTCATCCAGAGCTGAGCATGCATGGAGAAGTTCATAGAATCCAAGCTGTGGACGTTGGCCTCAGTGGACTGAAAGGACTGTGCAATCAGGCCAGGCTAATTCTTTATGCAAGACCTCCAGCATCTAAACATCACTTTTTTACAATAAAACTCATTTTGTAATTAAAACTAGGGGCTGTGAAATAATTATCGGAGGTTCTCTCCCTGGCCTGCAGCAGTTTGACTCAACCTGAAGTGATAGAGTGTCATTCCTGCTGCCATTCTGTAGCCGTTAATACATTTACAAGTGTGCAGAATGTTGGGAAAATTGCAGTGGACAAGATCCACACCTCTGAAGGGAGTGGATCAAGCACAAGTCTGGTGTAAAACTGTTTAAACCCAAGTTCTACCACACCGATGGCCTGCACCCTAGCAGAGCAGGAGCTGCTGTCCTGTCAGACAACATCTCCAGGACACTACGAACCATCTGACTGGTGGTAGGTCACACCTTAGATTCCACTCACATTAGCCACACTACGGCCCACCATACTGTTAGACACGCACACATAGCTTGCCCTACTGAAACCGTGTTTCTTCTCCGAACAGAAAAAAGAACATATTCATTAATTTCTCTCTAAACAATCTGAGAACCATAAAAACAGAACGGCCAAACGAGAAATCAAGAGCTACCTCTAAAATGTGGACTTCTTAACATCAGATCGCTTGCGCCTAAAGCACTTATTGTTAATGAAATGATCTCAGATGAAAGCTTTGACACACTTTGTCTCACAGAAACCTGGCTTAGACCAAATGAATATATGAGTCTGAATGCGTCTACTCCGTCAGGATATTTCTATAAGCACGAGCCCGTCTAATTGCCCGTGGTGGTGGTGTCGCAACTATCTGCAAAGATGCTCTCACTGTTACCCAGAAAACAAGGCCCAGGTTTAACTCATTTGAAGTGCTTATCATTAATGTTGCACTAGGAGATACATAAACCATTGGAATATTTTAACATGGCCTTTGAAAATCATTTTACCAATATCCTAAAAACATCCTTTTTCCATCTTAGAAATATTGCCAAGGTTAGGAGCATCTTATCCATATCTGACACAGAAAAGCTAGCTCATGCATTCATGACCTCCAGACTGGATTATTGTAATGCATTTCTAGGTGGTTGTCCTGCATCCTCAATAAACAAGCTTCAATTAGTCCAAAATGCAGCCGCCACGGTTCTCACTAGATCCAGAAAATATGATCATATGACCCCAATATTATCATCCCTGCACTGGCTACCTGTTCAGTCTAGAATCAAATCTACAAAAGGCTGTAGGGCATTTTCATATTTAACTCCAAAGCTTTATAACAGCCTCCCAGACAGGATTCGGGGCTCAGACACAGTTTCCCAGTTCAAAAGTAGACTCAAGATGCATCTCTTTAATCTAGCATACATGTAACTCACCCTATATCCTCATATTACTGTACTGGCGTACTGAGTTCTGAGTGGCCACTATGCTAATTTATTTCTATCTGTTCTCTAGCTTTCTACCCATCCCGAGGCATCTGAGACCGAGAGCTCCAGTGCACTAAGGCCAACCCTGAGGTCCCTGAGGCATCCAGAGAAGGACCAGCTCCAGCACGACTCTGCTTCATGAGTGCCTTTTCTTTCGCTCTTTTATTTCTCACTAGGTCGACCTGAGGAGGACAGTTTCCCTTTTTGAGTCTTGGCTTCTCCCGAGGCTTATTCACTAGGGGCTCGGACCTGGACTCTGTAAAGCTGCTTTGTGACAACCTGGTTGTAAAAAGCGCTATAGAAATAAAATTGAATTGAATTGAATTGAATCTGAGCAGTGAGAGATCACCAAATCCACAAGTTAAACAAACATGAAAGCATTAATTACTACTAACATTTGTTTTGTTTGGAAAAGTACTTGAAGTTTTGTGACCTGGTTAGAAAAACAGAGGTTCAGGTCCACATTTCACCTCGATGTCTCCAGCCATTAAATGGATTCATGAATTCCATCAGCATCCACGAAGTATTGATTGAGCTGAATCAGGTATTTGCGGTATCTATGGGGAACTTTAATGTAGGACTGGGCTTCTGTGAGGAGGTCTGCGATTGATTAAGGAATTAAATTGACTTTTACTGTATTCATATTTTCATACATTGTAATGGTAGCTTTCACAAATGTACTGCTCAGGTAAATAAATCTTAAATATAATTTTCTCAGGTATCTAAGACTTTGGCCTGTTTTTTTTATACCTTTTCATGCATGAGGATTCAGTCAGTCAGAACAAAGGTCATATTTACTCTGTCTTAAATAAATTATTTTAAAACCAGACTGTTTACTTGCAAGGTTACTGAGACCTCATGCTTAACTTTTTCTAAACTGGCACATATCTGGTCACAATTTTGACTGGTCAGAGCTAAAATCTGGAGAATCTGCTGTTTAGTGTTTATGCTATTTAACACGCTGGATTGGATCAGTGGAAGGATGGAGTGGCACTCTAGTATTCACCAACACATATTTGTTGAGCAGAACATACATAGTGATGCACCTCTCATTACATTTACATGAAATTCAGGACATAGTTTACATACTTATTTCTCAGAAAAAATGACTAAGTAACTGTTAAATCTTCCCACATCTATTAATGTGATGTCTTCTTATTTTACAATTAATTATAAACAGTATCAATAGGAGAATTAATACGTACTGGCATCAGTATCAAATGGTCAAATAAAATATCAGCCACAAAAACTATGTAGTATGAAGTCTTCATTTTGGCATCAAATGACAGAAAATAAAGTCAATATGAATACAAATATAAAGTGGTTTCGATAAGCAGTACAACCCTAACAATACCCGTCATCAGTGTTGTGCCAGTTCACACTGAACAATAGTTCGAAGTTTAGTTCATTCAAATAACAAATAATTACTACACTCTCACAGCTCCAAACATGTAGTTTATTTAGGTATTATTTAGGTAGCGCAAAATCCCGGACAATTCTAAAACCGATTCGGACGCAATTTCCATGTCTCAAAAAAAAGACTTCTGGTCACCTTATATAAACAAACTGTGACTGCCTAACCCGCAACATTTAGACAATATATTTTAATGTGCTCAGAAAAGAACACAACTAAAATGAAAGAAAATGTGTGTTTTTCACCATACACTGATTTCTTAATACAAGCAGACTCAAACGTACATACAAACTGCCTTCTGCAGAAACGTCTGGACTCGGAAGCAAGAATAAAATGTGAGCTGTGTTCAGCCTCGCGAGAGTGAGGGTCACTCACGTCCCCGATAATTTGTAAACTGATTCGTTTAGATCAGCTTTCACGAAAAATGTATGTTCTGCATGTTACGTCACTTTTTTCCACGCCCATAAGCACGCGCATGCTGGACGGCGGAAGTGAATTGTAGGCGCGATTGGACGGAAAGTGTTTTAGTAGTTTAAAAGAGATAACAGGGGTTCACAGACATAATCACAACGGTTATTTTGTGCTGTGCGGCGGGCTGTTCCTACTATAATTAACACATTTTTTCATGCATGTAATATCAGGCCATTGGCCAGGAGGGGTTCGGGTGGTTCGATCGACCCCGCCCAGCCAAAGGTCCGAAATTTTTTTTTTTTTTTTTTTAATAAATAATTATTTTAAACAATGATGCACAATAATTGGAATCCCTAATAAAAACAAACCCAAACTGAAGCCCTAATAACCACTTCTGTGATTCACCTTGATGGTACGTGACATAAAACTAGCTTTTTTTTTTAAGCGGCGAAAAGAGCAGGAGAGACGGAAGAGCGTAATTATCGCAGAATATCGAACATATGTTCAAAATGGCTGCCAAACAGAGTAAGGTTCTTTTACCTCAAGATCTGATACCTAACGTTAGGGAATAGTTCTTGTGTTTCTGACGCAAACGATTCGAATTCACATCGCCTTTTGCTGAAATCAGTCTTTTGCTTTTTCACATCTCAATTTACATCGGAAAGGCATTTGTTTTCGATGAAAATAAAAATGAAGGAAATAATGTAAAAGTTTTATTCAAGTTACTGAGGTAAAGTTGTACTGTTACTGAATTTACTGAGGTAAGGCTGAGCTGTGACTAAAGTTACTGAGGTAAGGTTGAGCTGTGACTGATGATAGTGAGGTAAAGTTGAGCTATGACTGTTAATGAGGTAAAGTGGAGCTGTGACTAAAGTTACTGAGGTAAAGTGGAGCTGTGAATGTTACTAAGGTGTTCCATTCATACGTTTGCGTGTGTCTGTGGGTATGTGTGTGTGTGTGTGAAAACAGCATACATAAACCTAACAATTATTATTAATTATTTACAACAGTAAATATTATTATACATAAAAAGTGTGCACATTATGATACTAGCAGACAAGATATCCAGCCAGATTGTTGTAAAAAAGAACCTCCCCCCTTGCACTAGGCTGGCTACGGGCCCGATTATGTACGTGATTAACAGTGGCAGCTGCTAATCTTTCAAACAGGGTAAGCATATTTTAGGTGCACATCATTACATTATTTGTACATAAATTCTGACCTCTGTTCCTTTTTTAGAAAATGGTTTGTGACCCTGCCGTACTTCATCCACCTGGGGGCAGTCTTTACACTTCCAGTCAGCCAGTTCACCTGGTCAAACTGGGAGAGCTGAAAAGAGCTGCCCTGATTGTTGCACCAAATCTGTCTTTTTATTTATAGAATTATATGTACAAATGGACATGGTTTATATCACCAGAAAAACACGCAACATGCAGCAGGTTGCCTCACGACTTTTCTTGCAGATCCGTTGGGACTGAGCGTGAATCTACAAACTAAAACATGCTGTCAGTCAAAAAGGGTTTCCGCCCTTTAGACAGCTCCTCCAATCATCATGCAGCAGCCCAGCGTCCTGGCCCGCCCACTGCTCCATTCACTCCCAGAGAAGCTTAGCTTCCCTGGAAGTGATGATTTTGGTGCATATATCCAATCACTGTCCAGCTTTTCTGCAGTGAGACACGCCCCTCTGCAAGCGCCCATAGCACCACAGTGAAGCTGCTCTGCAGGAGGTTGAGTGCTCTGTGCTGCATGGAAAAGTATGAAAAGAAAGTCGAGTCAAACAATCTAAAATAAATACATTATTCGGAACGAGCTAATCATAAAGTTGATCTTAATCTAAAAGCAATATAAATACGACATATTTGAGCCAAAATTTTCAAACATATTAGAGGAAGCAGAGCTTCCCTTGTAGTCTTAGAGCAGCTGCCACTGGTGCTTAATCCTTTAAGTGCTAAAGAAAAAGTATATTATTTGTCCCTAGTCTGTTTCTGTCTATCTATCTCTCTATATCAAACCCTCACTTCCACCGTCCAATATGACGCGATTCTGTGATCACTCGAACGTGTCTGCAGAACAGCAGTAGGAATGTGTTACATGACCTTTGATACCTAAAGCATCAACAGAAACTGGGAAAATTCCATATAAGGAGTTGTTTTGTCATATGTTGACAATTTACCATTTGCTTTTCATGTGGATTCGTGACACTCATGTTCTAAAGGTTAAAGGAATAGTCTGGGGGAAAAATGCCCACTTACCCCAAATGTAGTCAAGACATGTTTGGTGTCTATGTGGTTTTGGCCTCAAGTTTTACGCTAGTCCTCAGAGCCTGATGCTACTAACAAGCAATGGAAGCTTATGCCGGGCCAATTACAGCATGCCCAAACCATCCCACTTTCCTCAAACTGCGACAGAGATTTCAGAAAACTTCTACCACTGTATGATGTTCTGGTTTCAGTATGGTGTTCATCAGTGATTCAGCCTGGACCTGAATGGACCCCTGCTTTCCGTGTTGTCCAGCCTGTCATGTCTGAGTAAATTGGATGTCGTACTCTGACCATGGTGGGTCTCAGAGAAAACTCTCACATAATAAATCAAATGAGGTAAAAGTGTTGCCTCTGGCATCCCTCAGCAAGGTTTAACTGCTCGGTGGGAAGTGCTGAGTTAAAATTCATCACAGGCTGTTTGAGAACTGTACAGCAGTACCTGACCAGGCTCAGCCTCAGAAACAGGCTGCTCTGGTCCAGGGCCCAAATTACACAGAGGTTTGGTTTTAGTACCCAGAGATTATTATTGGTCTACAGTTGCAAGGAAGCGGAGGTAGGGGGGGGGGGTGGTTGTACACACATGCACATTCCATTCACTCACAGCTACGGTCAGAAGAAAACCCCCGTACCATGAGAAAAACGTGCAAACTCCAGGTCTACACAAGACCAGGACCTGGATTTAAACCTCCAAACCTGGGGCTGTGAGGAAGCAGTGCTTCCCCAATACTACTACTACTACTTCTAATTATAATTATAATAATAATAATAATAAGAAGAAGAAGAAGAAGAAGAAGAAGAAGAAGAAGAAGAATCATCATCATCATCACCATCACCACAATCAAATGTATAGTCATCTTCACAACCATAATCATGCTAATATATTATTCATTTTTATGCTTTTGTGTAACAAACATCCTTATAATAAATAACAATATAAATAGTCTAGAGTTTAGTCCCTCAGATTTGTGTGGCCGTGAGCAACACATTCGCTGTGAGGACGAAACTGACCCCTTTGAATGTCACTCGATTTGAATTCTGCTCTGGTCCCAATGGTTACAGTATTTTCAAGGCATGGAAATGCATCTCTGTTGACCACAGTAAAAATGGAGGACGCACATCTCACAGTACTCATGAATACAGATTTCAGGCACTGCTCGCCAACCAGGTCTACATCGCAACCGCTACCAATTCCGAGGAGTCAAGCCCTCGCAACAGCTGCAAAAGCCCCATGCTCAGGCCTTGTGTGCAGTATAGATATTTAATGTAATGAAATGTAAATGAATGATAAAGTGCGTTCCTAAATATGACTGAGGAAAAAGCTGACACCTAGTGGTGTGTTTACATAGTACAGGGAGTAAACTTTTCTTACCACATGGGTTCTGTCTCACTGTAGTATACTTGTTAGTTACTTAAATACTGGTTATTATGCACGTTATTGACTGACCCCCAGTACATTAATAGAAAGGGGCCACTACTAGATCATATGAAATCACTTGTTTAATATTTACTAAAATATATAATCAATATTCTTAATTTTTTGTATGTTCACCATTAAATTGTTTTTGACCATAAAATGTTTTTTTTTCACTAACAACCTATAAAAATTATGATTATAATATCGATTATAATATCAATGACCAGAAAAGTATTCGAAAATTAATGAGATATAACGTGAAAAATAGTTAACGAGTACATTTACAGGAACCAAGTTACGGTCTGCCGTAATAGTTTTGAAAGATCTTTTTTGTATTGAAGACTCTTAACATACGCTTGAAGAATCTGGGACAGACTCAAGACCTTGTGACCTTTCCAGAGGTCCAAGAAAGACCAGAGATGTAATAACCAGGACATAAACACGGAGCCAAGAGCAGTCACTATACTTTATTTGAAGGGAGTAGTAGCATAAAATTTTCATCTGTACAATATGTAACAATTACTTCCAACCAGGCCCTGAATTTGTTTGTTAAATACTTTAGAGGAGAAACTCAAAATGGCATGTCTGGCATAAAGGTTATAATCCAGTCGCTTGCACCTAAGACGGCCAGTTTTGGTACAACGCTGACATTCACCCAACGGCATCATAGTAAGCAAATACTGTCACTTAAAAAAAAAAAAACACAGAGTGTCTTATTTGCCAGAGAGAATGAAAAAGAAGAAAAAAGCAGAAAAAGAAGTAGAGAAGCTGCTGGTCAATTCCCAGTCAAAGTTTGCGCAACGTTTGCACCATGTTATCTGTCGTGCTACACTGGCTTGTTCTATTAACGTTGAGAGTAAACCGAGATGTCTTGAGGTAAAGGATAGATCGATGTGCTAATTTCTTTCGTTCACGTGTGTTTGTTTAGTGTTCTGACCAGTTTTATAAATAGAGAGGAAATCACAAAAACTCGGAACAAAAACTTGCTTAGGGCCGTGACATAAATTAATAAAACAACCTAAAATACAGATATACAAAATGAACAACAGTAAAATATTTTTTTCCATAACAGTATTAATAAAGGATTTTTTCTTTTTTTTTCTTCGTTTTTTTTGCTTTACAGACCATAAAAAACAACCTCATGCTATTTTTCACAATCTAAATCAGTATTCATATTTACACATGGTGCGCTTTCAAACCAGTCCTCTGCCAATGTATGGAAAGGGTGTTGGGGGTGTTGGGCGGGGTATGGTGGTGGTGTATATTTGGCTTATATTTCAGGGGAAGAGTATATTTAACATTTTTTTTATTTTTTATTCACATGTCCCAACATTTTAGTCTATTCATGAGAGTATTCCAGAATAAGTCGTAAAAGAACCAGAGGTTAACAGGGATCTACGAGGCCCGTTGCCCGAGATGACCAGCCTGGGGAGTCACTAGCATCCAGTTATGCTGACTATAGTGTTTAAAGCTAGGTTCGATGGCAATAAATTTTTAGACCAGGATTGACCAGATTTCGATACATTCCAATACTCCAAATACCCACTCAGAACACTGAAGACACACTCTTGAGAGACTTTGAAGGACAGCTATGTGGTGGTGAATATGAAACGATGAATGACGACCATTTCTGTGGACTGTAGGCTTGCGTTCCGGCTGAAAGCAGCTGCAAAGGTTGTTTTCATATGTGTTGCGCAAAACAAAAAATACTTGCTTTAGAATAAGTTCCACATCTTGTTTTGGTAGAGATTTTGCTTCGATTTTTGTCACGAGAAACAGATCTGCCACGGTCGATGGTAAGTGTGAATCCAGGCCATCCATGTTTAAGGATGGGCATTTCAAGCAGAAGTGCTGTTCGATAATCACCAGGGACTAACTGACTAATCTTTGAAGATCGCTCGACCCTTCACACAACCCATCCCCCACTCCCGTCTTGCTCAGTCCCCCCATCTGTGCATAGAAGGTGGTGGCACCTAAACGACTTTTGTCAACCAACCTCCATTATACTACATAAGAAAAAGAATGCACATCTTTTAAAAGGTGTGACCGCTGTTCCAAAAGCCGTTAAGTTTTTAAAAATATTTTAATGCCTATTAATTCAATCCTGAACCATCTCTAATTATTAGAGCAAACATGACATTCCTGCCTGAATATACAATCTTGTTTTTATTAGGGGAGAATTCTCGAATCTTTGACTCACTTTCGATTGAACAAGCACACATCAATAATGAAATAATGGAGTATAACTAGAGTTTAAGATTTTCGAGTTTATCTCCAAGTGAGGGGGAAAAAAAAGAAAAAAAATGCATCATGGCTTCTAGTGACTTCAATGTGACAACAGAATTACCCTGTAGATAAAAGTAAGCTGTTTTGTATCACAATCATATCCGATTGAAGATCATGTTCACGATCTGCCTTGTCTGTGCTGCTCAGAACCGAAGCAGGAACGAATATTGCTGGATTGTTCTGTAGCGAAACATGGAACGAGAGAGTCGAAAAGGGCGGCGGCGCCGAAAAAGCTTTCCCAAAGGATGAGTGGAAAGTCATGACATTCTTCCCAAGCGCTCCCATTGCTGTGTAAGTTGGCACCTGTCCTTATGGACCACATCCACACCAGCTGGAGCTGAGATGAGAAACGGCACGTGCAAACATCAGTGGATTGGAAATGCTACAGTCGTACAGAACCCTTCGCTCGAAAGAGGCTGATTGCATACAGACGTATGGACCTGAACGCTTCGGAGTGGACTAAGTTGACAAAACTAAGACAAGAAGCTGAAATCCTGTTAGCAGCTTAAAAGTAGCAGAACCACCGCTAAACCAGAGGACTCTAACAAGAACAACAGGTCCTCATTAACACCAGCATGATATCAGGATAATACTTCTATAACAACAACATATAACAGCATAATATGATCAGACTCCTGATCTTCACTGAGTCATATATCTCACCTCAATGCCTCCCTCGAAGCACAAACACATCAGGCTTCAAGGTGAGGTCCAGCTCATTATGGAACAGAACCAAGAAGGTGTTATGAAGGCCTCTTGCGTATGCGATACGACGTAGACCACCAGAATGGCACCGGAGGAGAAAAAAAAAGTTAAAAACAGGGAAGGTGGCAGCGGGCTTCCTGAGACGTACTTAAGGGATCGTATAGTTATTAGCGCTAGCCGCTCAGCTAAGGCTATACTTTTTTTTCATATTTTTTTTCTTCACATATCATGGTCAGGGTCAGGTTTCCAGTAAAGGAAGCTGGTCCAGGAACACTGAAGAGAACCTTGAGCTTGGGGAGTATGGGTTCAGCAGACAGATCACAGAAGACAGGGATCAAATTCTATTCAATGAATATAAAAAGAAAAAAAAAAAAGAAAAAAGAGTGATACCCTGATTGAACGTAGCAAATATCGCAGTTAAAACTTAAAAGTATTATTATTATTAATAATAATAAAATTCATAATAATAATAATAATAATAATTATTATTATTATAATAATAAAAATGGTGGTGGGGGTGTTGACGACTGCTCATGGGAATTCACGCACTAGAGAAAGAGAGAAAAAAAAATACAAGGCATGCACATATGTCAATTGCTGTGAGGACACCGCAAACCTATACTGGTAAGTGCTTTCATATTTCACAGAATTCATATTTTTCAGGGATTTTCTTCTCAACAGGTGCTGATAGAATTCGAAAAACAGATTTAAGAAACCATTTGTCACAAATGCTTAAAAAAAGAAGAAAAAAAGAAACAAAACAAACAAAACAACAACAACGACAACAAAAATCATCACATTTTAAACACCAGGGCAACACAGAAAATACATAATGCAATAGAAAGAAGGCAGAAGAAAACACTGGTTTATGAATGGCCATTATTTCTTGGCATAATATGTATGTGTGTGTTTGGTGTGTGTACATGTGTGTATGTGTGTATATATCTCAAATAAACAAAAGTATTTTCTTTTACCCCCGCATTTCAAAAGCTTCTGTGTCCATTGCAGGTCAACAGAAAACGTATTTGTTTTCTATATAGCTTTGTTTTTATATATAGTGTTACAAAACAAACTCGTTATTAGGATGAGAAACTGAGGTATACCTTGTCAAGAGAGGTTGGTGGTTATTTTGACAGAAACGCTGGGAGGAAAATCCAGAGATACAAAAACCGCTGACGGCGGTTAATGCCATCGCCCTCTCGGTCCACAAATTTACAGCAGCGACACACTCGACATTCAGAAGCTGTTTTGTATTGGCATTGCAAAAGTCGATTCATTTGAACACACTGAATGCGTTTTAGGAAAGCAACGTTGCCCTTTTTCTTTTGTTTTGTTTAGTTTTTTACACTGAAATGATGTAAGGAGTCTCTGAATCTCGTGTACATGGAGAAGAAACGCTCTGCCTCTATCGCTCTCTCTCATGTTCAGAAAAACACCAGCTTCGTTTTGTTGTCCGGTGAAGTGTGTGTCCTGCCTGAGGTCCTTGTGATGGTAGTAAAATCCGACTGTCTTTGCAGAAGGCCTCGCGACATCTTCAAACACACACACACACACACACACACACACACGTGCTCGCACACACATACACACACGAAGTGTAGCTGCAAACCAATATTGGCCTGAATTCAGCACGTGAATCCACCGCTGGTAAACTCAACCATCCGTATGTACAGTACAATCAGTGGGACCACTCCAGCTTTTGGCTGTTCGGACTGGTCCTCTCCGGTCCGGTCCCAGGCTCGTCACTGCAGTTTATTCGTCTCCCCAGTTTTTTGTTTCAGTTTCCCACGTGATATCACATATTCACATGGCGTCCTCCGCTAGTCATAGGCTGGACTCTTTGGGCGGAAAGTCCACGTTGGTCACCATGGTGACAACAGTGACAATCTCCTCAGGCCCGGAGATGCTGGTCTGTCGCTGCATCTGGATCACGCGCTCCTCCACGCAGCCCGCCGAGAGACGAGCCTCGGCCTCATGGTCCCAACACTCCTCTATCGTCTCACACAGCATAGTGAGACCCTGAGAGAGAGAGAGAGAGAGAGAGAGAGAGAGAGAGAGAGAGAGAGAGAGAGAGAGAGAGAGAGAGAGAGAGA
>JBBKCR010000002.1:3080082-3090319 GCA_037577295.1 Ladigesia roloffi | reverse complement strand
CACACACACACGCTCACACACACACACACACACACACACACACACACACACACACACACACACACACACACACACACGGGTAATGTGTTTGTAGAGCTTTCCTGAAACTGATGCAGTGCAACTGAAGCAAAACTGTGGTGTCACGTGAGTTCTCTCACGGACACTAAAGCTCTGCTCCCCTTTTGGCCAGGTAATTGCCTCTTGCTGTGAGCATAAGCTCAGAAGTCAGAAGATTAACTCAGCAGCTTTGCAAGCTGATTCCACAGCCTTGGCCAGGGCTCCTTCACGCACCTGAATGGGGAAGATCTTGACTGCCACATAGTCATTGAGCAGCTGAGCCTTCCACACGCAGCCGAACCGACCCCTGGCTTTAATCTCCAGCAACTGCAGGGGCTTCTGGCCGAGGATGGGCGAAGGGGGCATCGGGCCAGGGTCCTGAAAGACACAGGAAAAACAGAAGGCGATAGGTCATGGAGGTGTTATGGATACTGTTGGACCCGCCATTCGTGTGAGGTTACACATGTTACAGGGATCATTTTGAACATGTCAAAGCTTTTTTTCCATAGCAACTCATACATTCCATGTTGCTACAGGTCATGAGAAGCAGACAAGTTTAAGCATAGAGTGGTTTGGCTGGAGACAGATTGCCAGTGGTGTAAATATTATACTTTCCACCAGGACTGTGAAGCAATGAAGTGTCCTTGTATTAAATTTTGCTTCCAAACCAGAAGCTGGAATCCCCAAAATAGTAACTTTACAGGAGCAGGAAAAAACATTCTCAGGTTTAATGGAAGGTAACGTTATTCCAATTTATTCAATGTCATTTTGGAGTATTTCTATAGGTCCAGTTTTCATAAAATTTATATGTAAATGCCAAATAGTATTTTCAAATACTGTTTGAAAAAAAAAGAAGACAAAAAATAGATTAGGTTTTCAAACATCTGAAGGTGATTATTGAACTGTATGTTATAAATGGATTCTACTCTAATAGTATTAAAAAAATATCCAATAAATAGGCTATTTATGAATACTGTCCAGTCATATCAGTGCATTCTTGAACTTAATTATCAAGTAATATGATAACTACAAGGAATACACTCAAGACATACACAAGTTTATTTTTTACTCAAATTGAATCATGACCAATTTCCACCCACCAGTAAAGACCAACTAAAATCAAGCCACAGCGCTGCAATAAAAATGGCGCACTGCTGAGCTCCACAAAGCTTCGACAAAAGAGGCTTATGGGAGTTGGAGTTCTGAGCTTGTTAAATATAATCCATAGCTACAGTAAGTGGACTACTGGGCTGATGAGGAGCTGACCCAGTTTAAAGAGCTGTGGAACACACTGGCTGGTAGTGGTGGCAGTAATGGGTGCCTTGAGGGGTGGGGGGTGGCAAGGGGAGTGGAGTCCCGGGGGAGCCCTTTTTTTATTGCACTGGAATCATGATGACATAAACCATGGTAGATGGCTTTAGTCCAAACAACAAGGATGGCGCCATTTATTTAGTCAAAACATAAAATAAAGACAGAAATGAAGAAACAAAACAAACAACCCATTGTGTGTTATTAACCCATGCCTCATGTTACCAGTCCGCATGCAAGTGGGAAGTGTGGATCAGAGTGTGTGCATGCACGCATAACCCCGTCCACGCCCAATATGACATTTTCTGACCAATTAACCTCTGACAGCTGAAAAACAATGGGCTGTTTCTTTGCCCAGCAAGTACTTATCAAATAAGCTAATCCCTGCTATTAAACTGTAGTCAACATGAGAGACACAGTGTTTGCTGGCTTCCCACCAACTGCCTTCACTACAGTGTTAGCTTGGACTAGACTAAACTGGACCATTTCATATGTAAAAAAGTGGGCAAGTACCAAAATGGGTAGAGCTACACAATATGGAAAAAAATATCAGTATATTTACTACTACATATGATTCTGATTACTTTCAAGACATTGAAGGTATACTATTCAAGATATACCATTTCAAATGGTACATTTACTACCCCCCTCCCTACAGTCCACATATAGATAATACGCTACAGAAACAGCCTGTTTATCAATCTGTTTTTGTGACGATACAAAACCAACACATTTAAGTACATCAGACTAACCCAGTCTATTCGTGCACCGATTCGCAAAGATCTTTAATGTTTAAAAATTCAACAAAATACTATTGTGTGGCATAACATATCGCAGCCTTTTGCAATATCAGTATTATAGAGGCTATACACATATTTTTGTTTACATGTTTACATTTTCCTCCAATGGATTTTTAAAAGGGACCTTAAAAATGAGAGAAAAAGAATCCTCAGCAGGATGAAGTGAGGCAATTTTTCGCAGGATACCTGTGGTTAAGAGTCTGGACCGAAGTAGGGCAAATGTAAAACAGCTATGCTCTCAAGATTGACCTACATTTCTTCTTCTGGAGTGAATAAATATAAGGCAATAAAAATATAATATAGTAATAATAATAATAATAATAATAATAATAATAATAATAATAATAATAATAATAATAATAGAGAGACATAGGGAGGGCTCAGGTGTCCTCAAGTCGACCCTCCAAAGAATATGGATCTGGGTTTTATTGTGCATTTTACTGGGTTCTCAAGTAATTTCACTCTGGAGACAAGTGACCGCGAGATCAGACTAACGGGCAAACCATCCGTCACGTGAGGGAAGGAGAAAATAAAACAGAAAAGCCAACAAAAATCAGTCAAAAGAGGAAAGGAATACATGTGAGATTGAGTTGCTTTTGCTTGTTACCTAACACGAGGCCTGAACGAGCTGACGCTGGAGGGGCCGGCGTAGATGTGAGGGATCAAAGAAAAACAACACATGCCCTTAGCCTTCATTCTCCCAGTAAGAATGCACACAATGGCCGGGGTCATGCTGACTTTTCCGTCTGACCAAATGTCAGTCACCAAGCAGGCATTTGTTCGAGAAAATGACAATGGCCCTTTATGAAGTGCCTCTTTTAGCAAGAGGCCAAAAGAACGACAAGGGCCGCTCACCTGTAATTTAAGAAGTCTGTCTCTCTCCCCGGACGCCCTGCATGCATATTGAGTGTCGGTGTGTAAGGGTTACGAGGGTTTGTGTCGTTAAGAGTCGAACAAACCAGACACCAGTGGAAAATGTCCAGGAGCAACTGACCTGTCTGTTTCTTCATGTATACTGTCAGCATCTCCTGACATGCAACTACTGCCTCCAAAGCCAGACATGCTTTTAAGGAATGTTTCACCTGTTAAACTCTAAAAGCCAGTAGGAACACGTTAACCTGATGCAAGCCAGGCTGGTCCTGACTAGCTTAACCCTCAGAAAGCACATTAGTAAAATCAGAAATGTTCTAAAATATTGAGTGTTTGAAGTGTGTGCCACTCGTGTACGCTAGGGGTGGAATGACAGGTTCAATCATTTATTTGATTATGTGCAATATGAAAACTGATTGGTACTCACTGGTATGTGGGCGTTTCCATACCATAAGCCCTGCCCCCTAATTGCCCACTTCCCTTAGACACCTAGTTTTGGCCAATGAAACAGTAAATGCTCCTCAGAGGGTGAGGGGTTTACTGGTGTCAGTTTTAAATTTTGATGCATTTTCACTTAATTTTTTTTATACTGGATTAAAACTGACATACATATACATTTTATATATATATATAACATATTTGGGCAGTTATCTGTAAAAGCATTATGTTTGTAATTACTTACTGTTTCGATTAATTTACATTTCATTGGTTGAAACTGTATGAATGTCTTCCTTGAAACAGGTTTTGTGTGTTTGTGGTGTAAAAATGTACAGTGTGGGCAAAAATTCTGAGACTACTAGAGAGGGGCTGAAACTCCACTGATTTGTGCAGAGGCCTCTGAAAAACTCTTTAATATACAGGTTCGTAAAAGGTAGGTAACCAGTCTCACCAATCTAGACTCTCTTTGTTTTTAAATTCTTCTAAATGAAACATGTTTTACTATTTGTGTCCAAGTTAAAAGTTTCAGTTTGGTCTCAGACTTTTAGTCACTGCTGTACTTGGCTTGGGGTGTCTGTTGCATTTCTGCATAAGAAAGTGGCACAGTAATGTTGAAAATGCTTGAAAGCCTACACTGACAATGTTCCATCAAGTTTCCATTGAATTTAGCAATTTGCAGGTCTCAATTAAAAGCGCAAATCAAGATCGCATACACTCCCCACATTCATCCTACCAGTGTCATTGCATGCTTGGAGACGTGCATCTGAAAGCAAGGCATCGCTGGTTTACCATGCACCTTAAGGAAGGGATCTTGTGCTTGAATCCCCCTTTGAAATACCATGGATTTCGTACTTATCCATGCACTGAGAAAACAAACCAAATAAACAAACCAACAAAAAATAATCTCTATTTCAGACCGCCGCAGAGCGACAGAGCATAATGCACTTTGTAATGTGCAGGGATCAAATCAAAAACACAAAATCAAAGAGGTTACTGCTTTCTATTGCAGAGTGGAACATGATGGAAGGAAAACAAAGCATAAAACAGAACTGAACTGGTGACGTTCAGAACAAAAAAACAGGGGAGGAAGAAGCAGGAACCAAGCCACTCTCTTCAAAAGGATGGGTAAATTAGGCTTCTCTTACCTCTATCATGATATGAAAGGCGTGCTAGTCGAGGGAGGGAAGGAAGCAGAAATAAAAAGCATTAGTTTCAGAGTGTGAGATGGAGACAGATGGGATGGAGAGAATCTGGGTCAAATGTAAATCCGAGTAGCCCCGTTTGACTACGTTCCCCAACAGCTCTGTCGCCTGGTCAGGGTTAAACACAGTTTCAGGTGTCGCTCTGCCAAATGGTCCCTGAGGATGAAATGCTGATTCAGGTTTATCAGCCCTAACACCACCTCCATCCTATAGAGATGCACACAATGCGATCCCAAGATCAAGGTAAGCGCTTCGATGGAAAAAATCGTTATTTCATGTCCTTTCACACACAAGCCGGATTATTTTCCTTCTATTCAGTGTATTTTGCATACAGAGGTTTTCATACAATTTTCAGCTTATGAAATATTGAATATGTGAGGAGTCATATATGTCCCCCAGTCCTGTCCAATCAACTAAAACTCCCATCTCATGGAGCCAGAGATGGGGACTCGAGTCTGAGACTCGGACTCGAGTCACACTTAAGTCGCACAAACACTTCTGACTTGACTTAAGACTTGAGTCAGGCTTAAGTGTTTTGACGAGTCATAACTCGTGAACAATTTTCATTTCATGGAATTATTTGTTTATACCTTGCATTCTTTAAGACGACCTTAGCCAAAAACCTTTTACCTCGCCCCCGTGTCCCATTACTTTTGTCTGAGGTGATGCGTCTTTGGCTAACTCCGGATCACCTCAGGTGGGCTATTACGTTAAATGAGGGGTCGATGAATAGATGTCACCAAGCCCCATCTCACTGTGAATTTTCACATTTAGAATGTGAGATAGATTTTTCCTTAGAAATGGGCCCGCTCCGATATGATCTCTGTATCAGGTTCCGATGTAGCTGTAAATCTGATATGGGATATCGATCAAACAGCCCCGATCTCTATACTCGAGTTTGCAGCTCATGCTGTGTAATATGCCATGCATTGGCAGCAGAGGCTCGATGACATTTTCCAAAAACTAGTGTTACTTGGGGAACAATTCAATTCAGTTTCTATAGCGCTTTTTACAACCAGGTAGTCACAAAGCAGCTTTACAGAGTCCAGGTCCGAGCCCCTAGTGAGGAAGCCGAAGGCGACAGAGGCGAGGATAACTCCTTCAGATGGAGAAAGAAACCTCCGGAGGAACCAAGATTCAAAAGGGGAAATTTACATGACTTCATATGTTATCTAACATCAAGTTACTATGAGTGAACTTTTATACAAGCAGTTACTACAATATACAATTAAGAATAGCTGCTGTATAACATTTGTTTATTGTTAAATCATGTTAAAGGGAATCATTTCATAAAGGGGCTTTTAATAAAAGTTTCTGTCTGTGTAAAATTGATATAATATAGGCCTACTTAATATAAGTAGATTACTTACGGTACATATTTATATTAATTATAAAAGCTGAGGTTTGTTATTTACTGAAAATGTACATATAACATTCATATAAAATTGTTTAACTGAAGGATATTATATTTTCCGTTTACAGTTACAGGCCGAGGAAAACCATGAACCACCAAAGCAAACTCCTAAGCAGAAAATGATTACAGATGCATTTCAGCAGCAGAAGAAATATGACAAAAACTCACCTGAGGCAAGAAAACTGAACTGAGCTGTTGCTGAATTCATATTTCTGGATCAAGTGCCAGTTCATACAGTTGAAAAATATTTCATTAATACAAATGTTTAGGTTTATAAATAGTTAGAGTGTGTTATTCAGTCATGTAATTATTGTATGTTATTAATAAAAATAACTTGTTCAATTCATATTTTTGTGTTTTACTTTGGTACCAAAATCCGTGGATTTTCACTGGTATTGGTACCGAATACTGAAATTTTGGTGCTGTGACAACACTACCTAAACACATCATATTTACAGCAGACAACCCAAAAGCAAAAGGAATATCAGAGAATACTCTTAGATCTCCCTCAATCCCTTTTTGGGGTTGTTTCTGTGGCTATTTTCTGAATTTTGTTGCCTGTTTTGCCCTCATCCCCTCTCTCTATCTCTCAAAACACGACAAAGCTAAAGCTGAGCATCTCGGCTGGTCCACCTTAAATACAGAAGTGGTGAGATTACACCCTGCCTTTAAATTCAGTGTAGTCGTGTATATTTTCATGCTTAGTAGTTTACTTATTCTAGGATGTAACCTTACTAACGAACAGCACAATATCAGCAAAAGTAATGCTAATATTAAAAAACATGCATTTGGTCGGAATCTGTATCGGTATCTGCAGTCGTGTATGAAAATCGGATCGGAACTGGAAAAACATGGATCGGCCCATCACGATTTTTCATATTTACCATTTAGATTTAAGATCATTTTAGGCAAATCCTCCAGGTGGGTGTGGTATCAAAGCAATCCAGTCCCCTTCTACGTAACAGCCATTTGTAATCTGACCACTAACTGTTACACCGACTAGCACTGTGCCTACTCACCTAGAGTGAGCCAACTCCGCTCTTTTGGGCTAAACTAGGGATGGGGAAGTGGCCGAACTCTTAGGCATCACAACTGATTAAACATTAGGATGATTTAAGAATTTCGCAAGAACAATTTTTGGAATTTCAAGTTAAATGTGCTCAAACCACATACACACAATCACTATTAACCTTTCAGCATGTAGCAATACATGGGTGTGTTTTGGAACATTCAGCAACTACATTCTAATGTGTTAATTTAGACATTACACACTTTTTATTCTATTTATTAATTGTTTTACATTTAACAGTCCATCAATAGTAAAATAATCCTAAAGTCAGGCTGCACCAACTTCCGAATGCAGAAAGCATGCAGGACACTCAAGAGCAATGGACACTCTTGTATACAGGCTAAGAGTTTGACTATCAGCACCATAAAGCAAATCTTCCCATTTTGCACATCTATTTAGCAACCTGCTATGTTTTAAACTTAGTCAAAGAAGTGACTTTGAGGTGAACATCATCTGCGTATCCGCACTGTGTATAACAATTTACAATTCAATTATAAATACAATAAGTAATGCACTGTTTCAGTTAAATATAAACGTTGGCGCCCAGCAACATATAGAACCTCCCTGATGAAGGGTCAAATGTGTTGGGGTCATGGGATTCTGACCAGTGTTGGACATGCCTGGGCGATGGGATTCAGGTCACTCTAAACATTCTCTAAGCACAGGATTCCAATTGCTGTTGCATGTTCTTGAGAGATGGGATTCCGAAAACTGTTACATATGCCTGCAACACAGGATTCTGATCTATAGGGTTCTGAGTCGAGGTGAAGGGATGAAGGAAATAATCTGACTTTCTAATCTTTCTAATCTTTTTTTCATTTTCAGTGGTATTCCACCACTGAATTTCTCTTTGTGGTGGATGACAGATCCCAGTTAAACAGCAATTAAACAGGCATTTAAGCTGACCACAGTGAAGCACCCAAAGAGGAAAACTAAATGAGGCAACGGCTCAGTGCACAGAAAGGACAGGTATGTACAATACCCAAATGCTATGAATGATAGTGTTTTATTCCTTAAGTTTCCTGAAGGCCATCCAAACACAGCGCTTCTGAAGGACCTGCCTGTAGCGTTTAGCCTGGGCTTGCAAAAGCTGACAGCAAACATTTCAGCAGCTGCCAGTAACTCAGTGTTTCACAACTGCTGTGAAAGTGTCCTTTACACTTCCTATGTCGAAGCACAGAGGAAAGAACAACAGACAGCTTTTGACACCTGGGACGCAACATCAACAGCGTAAAAATGACTGACCAGGAAAATTGGAAAGAAATGATTTGGCACAAACAAATTAAAATTGTAAAAGCAAATTCAATGCTATTAAAACCTCAAATTAACAAAAATACCATTTCAATCACCCAACACTGCATAGCTTCAAATACAGTATAATACATATGAATGTCCACTATAACAAAAACATTAAAGTAACCTATCCTGAGCCCTTAAAACAAAGATATTTCAACATTTCTGCTTTATTTGTTATTTTCTATGATTTAAGGCATTAAACAATGTGCAAGTTCCCCATGTGCTTTCTTTCAGCACAGCCTAGCGAAATAATAAAGATTATTTATGTCATTCAATTAACTGTTTTGTAATCTGATCCAGGTCAAATGACGAAAGACAATCAATTGCAATTACAATGGATAATTGGACTAGATCTAACTGCTTGAAAAAGCAAGGATTTGTGCTTAAGGAATAAACGAATAATGTCAACTCAAAGCACCTAAAAACACACAGGTTGAGAAACACTGTTCCAGAGATCTTGGTGGGATCGAAAGGGTTAACAAAAGACGAAGTATGGCAATACCAAGAAGGGAAATACAACCATAAACCCATTAAATGCAATCAACTCAGATGTCCCACTGCTTGAGAACCAGGGAATGCTTGACTGCAACCTCGAGAATAAAACACCGTCTTCAAGGTCATGTGGAAACAAGATGGTGATCCACCAAAGACCGCCGGGGCTGACGAGGGGGTGGGCAGGCATGAGGGGAGAACAGGAGCGGCTAGAGCCGCAGAAAATAGAAAAGGAAAAAAAAAAAACCCAGCCCAAGTCAAATCCAGGTGGAGGAACTGCACTGTTCCTCATCCAGCTCCTACCTCCTGTTCGACATGAGAGAGGAGGTGCGATTACAAACCAAGCAACCAAACTTTCATAAGAGTCCCTCCGGGATGCCAGACGGGGAAGGAAAACAGGAGGAGTTTTTATTTCTTTATTTATTTATCTCTCTTGCAAATCGGACTCGGGCCAGGAGGAACTAGATCTTCGAGGAGGATTGGAAAATGTGCGAGCGCTGAAGCTCTTTGGCTGACGTTCAGACACATTTTTGCGAGGCGGCGGGCAGCGAGTGACACCTTTAAGATCTGACCTACTTTTTCCAGAAGCGAGAAGTGCTTCCGTCCCGTTGCCAGAGACATGTTAGAAAGCCGGAGAATGTGGCTTGCAAGACCAAATGTTATGCTTCCTATCTGCATGTTATGAAACAGGATCCGTGGACCCAGTGACGGCTTCGAAAGGCTGAAACAGACCAAGACCGGCGCTTAGGCCTCTCAAAAGAGGCTTTTAAACTCCTTCCGGTGCGTGAGGGACAAGTTCAGACCTACAGCAGGTGATCAGAGGGAAGGGATAAGGGATTTTTCAATTTAAAAAAGCCATTAATTCAGAGGGGAATTCCACTCAGCCACAAGCGCTGTAAATCAAAGCCGGAGCATCTCGTCAACATCTGAGGGTTAGATGAATTGACTCGTTAAGCTCAAAGTAAACGGCGTCTTAACTTGGGGGTCTTGCGACAGAATGGGAAGTGAAACATGCCTTACAATGTGATCAGCGGAGCCCAAAACAGCGGAAACAGAAACTATTTAAGTGCTTCCAAGGGAAATTTCGCTAGAAATCAGATGTCGAATCTCTTTGCTGAGCTTCTCAACCTCGCGGCTCCAGGGTGCGCTCCCCCCACACACTGCTCTCCGGTACCGTCCCCACACACTGCTCTCCGGTACCGTCCCCACACACTGCTCTCCGGTACCGTCCCCACACACCGCTCTCCGGTACCGTCCCCACACACCGCTCTCCGGTACCGTCCCCACACAC
>JBBKCR010000002.1:2997837-3010111 GCA_037577295.1 Ladigesia roloffi | reverse complement strand
AAACAAAGTCACCTTCGACTTGGATGCCCTGGGGGTAAGCAAATAAACATCAGATTTTCATTTTTGGGTGAACTGTCGCTTTAAGTCCTGCAAGCTGTGAGATGGGGCCTTTATGGATCGGACTAGTTTGTCCAACATCTTCCACAGATGCTCCTTTGCACTGAGATGTGGAGAATTTGGAGGCCAAGTCAAATTCAACTCTTTGTGATGTTCCACAAACCATTCCTGAACAGTGTTTGGAGTGTGGCAGGGCATTATCCTGCTGAAGGAGGACACAGCCTGTAGAGAACATGCCATGAAGGAGTGTACTTGGTCTGTTTATGTTATTGGTTTCCCTGAAAACAGAGCATCACACTGCCCTTACCAGCTTGCTCTCCTCCCATAGTGGGGATATCATGTCAAAACAGCCATGTTCAGACATTGATAACATGACTGCACAAATATTTCCTCTATTTTAGGCCCTTACCAACTTACAAAAGCTAGAGGAAATACATAGAACATTAGAACACATTTACAAATGGGGGAAGTAATATGTACTTGGTATAATTTCTTAAGATAAGGAAAATAAAGACCAGTGTCATGGAGAATACATTTTGCAATTTAGGGCATTAGACAGAGAAACACACTGGATAGGTTTCCAGCTGCCAGAAACATTCACACCTAGGGTCAATTTAGCAAGTCCTATCCAGTCCAGGTGTGCATGACAGATGGAGGAAATAGAAACAGAAACTTGCTGAAACCCTCACAGACACGAGGAGAACATACAAATTCAACATATTAAAGGACCTCCACCAGGAACCAACCTCCGGATCTGTGAGACGAGCATTTGCGGCTGGTGTCCTGGTGGTTGCACCACTGAGGTACCCTTGAGCAAGGTACCGCCCCCACACACTGCTAGCTGGGTCTACTGTTGGCTACTTCACTTGGTTAATAGCTTTAATGCAAATAAAACTTCATACAGTGTGCTGTGCTGTGCTTTGGGGTGACAAATATGGCCATTATGATGAAGATTTTCCTCAGTCTGACTACAGGTCACATTGCATTCCCCTGTCCTGCACACACACAGCAGCCAGTCGTAAGCCCTCACACACGCACAGGTGCATGGTGCTGCTGGGAGAAATGTCAGTCGCCGTTAGATCAGCAGCTCTGTCATTCGGAGGAGGTGAGCACCCACAGACCCAGATTGCCCACTTCTGATGCCAAGTGCTGACCAGCTCGTGAGTAATGGCACCATCCCTGGGGAGACTGTGAGAGGATCGCTTCCTTCTACCTCTCAGGCCCACTTATTTCTGTATCTACATGCTTTTTAAAAGCATAACCATGCATAACTGGGCTATTTTATGTTTTAATTCCAGACACTTAACCTGCCAAGATGTGTGGTGTCTGTAATTTTGCGTATTCGTTTTGCTCAGAAGCTCTGACGTTATTGTAGCTACCAAGCTAGAGCAACTCGGTTCCGAAATATTTCTATTGGCCATGAAATGTGATGATTGGTCATGAATTGTGATGATAGGTTATCTATACTATTCTACACTTGGACTGTGAGCAGCACATCCATGCCAAAAGCACAACCAATGATAAATTGTCATTATATCTCCTTAAATGGAAGTTTGTGAGGATGCTTGAGGAGTCAGATGTCATGCTGAGCTCCACGTAAACACATTAAGAACAAAAACGCCCAAAGTTCTTTCATATTTCTTCATGAGGAAGGATCCCACAAAATCTTTAAAACCAGCAGAAAGTTTGTTTTAGCTTGGTCAAGCCAGAACAGGTTTCTTTAAATTCTAAATCACTTGTTGACAGAGTTTAAGGTGTTGTGAAGTTGGACTCAACAATTAAATACTGTTAAATATGTTAATTCGAGCATGAGGCTGCAGTGCTGGTTGATGCCTAGCTTGTATTTTCCTAAGAATGTTCATGTGTGGGTTGAGACTTAGTTCTGATAGTCATCATAGCGGCTCAACTGGCTCAGACCTGGTAGCTTAGCAGGTCCTTTCCCTAAAATGTATGTATTTATTTACATTTGTTTATCGCTGACCAATCTATACAACTTTAATAAAGACTGTATTTTTATAAAACCTGTGCCTCTCCGTTTTTGGAGTCCCTTTGGCTCTGATTCTCACAGTGATTCATTGGGGGTAGCATATAATACTGTATAGTATCACATAATATAATTATGTATATTAGATAAATGTACAAAAACATTGTATGTCACAACAAAACTGCCCTTCTATTTGCAAACAGGAACGCAGCACTGATACTGAGTTTAAAATGTTGGACATAATTCATATCACACACATATCATGTCAGTTTGTTAAATTGGATTTATTTAAAACTAATTAATGGTCTTAATGATGTTTCTCCATTGAAGACAGCGCGCTTTGACCCAGTTGGTTCTTCAGAAAGCAGCACAAAGAGCCCACTTAAAAAGACTTGGGCAATGTAGTAAGAATGCCTTATGACTCTCTGCTTCAGAACAGCATCTGAAGGATGAAGAGGTGCTGGTTTCTCGCTCTATCATAATCAAGGAAGACAGATGCCATAATGTGTGTGCTCAGAGAGGAAGAATCCCGAATATTAAGTAGAAGCCTGCAGACCAGGGGAGAGCATGCTTCCAGGCTGCATTTGAATTTATGCAGATTGCTGTCAAGGCTATCTAAATCACACGTGATATTTATATATTTATAGTATTTTTTAAGCGAGCTGTCGATGTCACGTGGACGTGTCGCGTTAGATAGCCTTCTGGGATGAAAGGTTAATGTGCACCACTCCTAAAGAAAAGGATGAGGCTACTGGGGCTGTAGTGTTTAATACAATTTGAAGGCATCAAAAAGCATACAGTGACTCAGTGACCCATAAAAACTCAGATATTATGGAAGAGGTGAGATTTATGTTAATGCTCGGCTTAGCCCCTTTAGCATTTCTGGAGACATAAGGATAGAAGACAGCTGAGGAGTGATATTTCTGATATATAATAAAGAAATATTGTCTTTAAGATGTGGTCTGTGGTGCTTTAAGGTATGTTCAGCTGTTCAGCTTTCTTCTGAGCTCAGGAAGGGTCTCTTGAGGTCATTTTCAACTGCACACTGTGGGTCAACTCCCCCAAAAAAACAGAAAAGAGACAAGCGTTCGAATTAGCGCCCCGCTCCCTCCACAGAGTTTTAAACATTTACTGCTTTGATTTGGCAACAGATTTACAGTATGTTGCATCATAGTAACTGCACACTCCACATAAACATCCCGAAGACTCTTTCCAAAAAAAACAAAAAAACCCCACCAAAAACAAAAAAGTAGCAAATAGAAATTGATTACAAAGACAACTTGCATCTGGTGCCAATTATGTCCGCATGATTTCCCTCTGGAATAAATTAGCATATCATCAGAATCCATCAGAAAAACTGTCCATCGCTTCTGATCTGTAATACCAAATTAACGGCTCTCGCGTCAGTGGAGGCGCCAGCCCGACCTGGGATGGGCTGCCGCAGCGTTTCGGGATGGCGTTCGCGACGACAGGAAGCACATGGCCCCGTCTGGCCCAATCGTGGGCCTCCAAGGCACGACATGCAAATTTTACTCTGCTTTCTGCGCGAAGAAAACATGAATCAACAGCGACTATGTTTGTTCCCCATTATTGCCTGTGGCCTGTGCTAATCAGACCGGTCCCTCCAAAGTTCCTCTGTCGCTAATATTAGGCTTTTAACGAGAAAGCGGCCTCCGCGCCTCCTCCTTTCAGTCTCGGCCATCGCAATCGCGCCCTGAGAGCGAAACGTTTGCTCATCTGGTTTCCATCAGGCCCCTGATGAGCTACCTTTAAGGAATAAAATTGCGAGCAGTCATTTGCAGTAATAAGGCTGTTACTTTGCGGTGGACGTTTGTACAGTGACTTTTCTTTGAGAGAACCGCAGCTTACCTCAGTGGGGAGTGGCGGGTTGAGTAATCGACCACTTTGAATAATAGGCAGTTGGAATTTTTCCACTGCAAGTTGCAAAAACAGCCAGTAATACTGTTTACCATTCCATTATAGACACATCTGGGATGCAAGGGTGACCCGTCCAGGGGTCCAGGGTGTTTCCCTGCCTGGGAAACCTCCCCTGTAATCCTATTTGGCATAATTGGCTCAGACAATGGATGGATATATACCTGTATAGTGTATATGATATATGTAGAGTAACCCTTGGCTTTTGCAGGGGTTACGTTCCAAGAGCACCCACCTATAGTGAAAAAGTAGTTGTACTTAAAAAAAATGCCTAAAATGTCTTCAGTGATCCTCAGGACATTCTACTCAGGTGCTGTGGAGAGCATCCTCACACAGAACATCATGCCCTCTTATGGGAATTGCTATGTTCAGGACCAAAAAGCTCTTCAGAGAGTGATCCATGCGGCAGAACTCTGTTGCAGTTCTGTTTTCCCTTCCCTGCACGAAATTTACACCAAGAGCTCTTGGTCCAGAGCAGTTCGGACACTGAAGGACCCGTCCAACCACAGGGATGGCCTGTTTCAACTTCTGCAATCAGGCACAAGGTTCCTCACCCTCAGGGCCAGAACAGAGAGGCTCAAGAGGACCTTCTACCCTCAGGCCATCAGAGTGCTAAATCAGAACATGCCCCCACTCCCACCATAGCATCACCCTATAAAACTTCTGTCAGACTTCATCTCATGTCTGATGTATTATTTCACACTGTACTGTACATGCTGCTACACTACTGCTATTATTCTGGTCAATCTGTTTGCATTACTCTGCTAAATTATTCTGTTCACATTTCCCTGCTTTCATCGCTCTGTTTTTTACAATGTTGTGCTAGCATGGTATAATGCACAATGCACTTTAGCATTCCAATTGCCCATTGTACACACTGTTGCTAGATTTATTTAAATACATATATAATTTATAGCTACATTTCTGTCTTGGTTCTCCAGTTTTAGAAATGTTTTATAATTGAAATTGTACTTAGATTTAGACATATGCTAATTTGTATTTCTTTCTTTCTTTATTTTTGTGTATTAATTCCAGATTTTTATATTCAAAATTGAATTGTCTTAAAATGTCTGCACAGTCATTGGGAGCGGGTCAGGACACATTTCACTGCGTGTTGTACCTGTATGACTAAGCATGTGACATCTAAAAAATCCTGTTTTTATATTGTAAATCCTAAATATTCCCCCAAAACACTTTAATTTCATTTAAAACACATTGGTCTTAAAAAAAATGTAAAGGTAAACCTGTATGCAACAATGTAAATACTGATGTTACCCCTGTATAGACTGTAATTGATGCACATGATTTTTATTTGGTATGTGTTTTCTTTGGTATAAGCAAGTAAATACAGTAATACCTTAATTTATTTTACAGTAACAAAAATACAGGTTTTAAGAAGAACAAAAAGAAAAACACAGGAGCACTCAAGATGCTCCATGGGGGAAATTCTGGACTGCAGCGTCACAGGGCAGCAGCCAATCAGCAGCAAGGAGAAATAAATAATGTTCTCAGATTGACGAATTGAATTCTCCTGCTGGTTGTTTATGTTTGGGGCAGACCTGAACAGCGGAGATTAATTCTGTTCAGGTGTCTGGTCACCATGGTAACTGCCATGTGGGGCGCGAGGCCCAGAATTCTGTACTGTACTCAGGGGCGGTTCAGTTCGAAGTGACTGGTGACCTGTGCAAGAGAGTGGGGTTACTGTATTCCCAGATACATGTGTGGGCCACTAAACTACAGGTCACATGAAACAAACGGTTTTCACTAACCACCTGCAGGGCCTGCATGATCAGTTTAGCTTCTGGTTATTCTGCTGCAGAGTTTTTTTTGCTGCTCTAAACAGTTCCACCTGATTCCTCCATTCAGATGCTCCAGGAGCCTTGAGGGGTTGAATTAAGGGTTTGTAAATATTTAGAATGAATAAAACAAAATCACACCTCTGCAAACCTATGGAATATTCTGCAAAATGAAAAAAACGTTCCACATTTTAGGCCTCTGATGTTGACAGATATTACAGGTTGAATTGTAGGAGGAGCTTTTTAATGATTAAGATGCCCAATGCTCCAGTGAAATTCCATTCTGATACAAGAACCCCTTGTTTGATAACATATGTAAACTTTTCCAAATCTCCCAAATGTCTCTGAGATACCTAAATACCTCTGCCTCCGTTCTTACAGCTCCATGAGCATGCTCTGCTTTTATTTCCCTCTTTGACCTATGCCTTTGCACAACATCCTTTACCAGACGTTCGAAAATAATCCAACCTCTGATTGGAGTCACCTCTTCCCTTTTAATTTCCTCATGAAACTATGAGAGAGGGAACTGAGGTCGAGCCAAGAGCGGCCTGTCGCAACCCCCGTCAGCGTGATTTACCTGGCACTGTCCACAATAAGACCTTCGGGCAGTGAATCATGCTGATAAAGCACTTGGGTTTTCTTTTTTTTTTTTCTTTCGCGGAAAGCTGAACCTTAACTGGAATGCTGTCTATTGGGTTTCACAACACTGAAACACACGAAATGGCAGTTTCACCTCTGTCTATTTCTCCTTTTACCTCGTTTGAGGACAGGGGTGAAGAAAGTGCACCGATTGCAAAAGTACGAGGTTTAGAGACAGGCAGCATGCAAGGGTGAAAAGACACCTAGACCTAAAGCTTGGGAAATAATGACAAAAAATAATACTTTTAAAACGTTACACTGACATTTTACATGGTGAAATCAGACGTTGCCACGTTATATCAGTTAGACTCTGTTAGAAAACATAAAGGTGTTAAGAGGTGTTCTTTGGGGTGATGCCCTAGAAGAACCACATTTGGTTTCCAAAGGTGCTTTCAGAATGTGATTCTGAGCCCTGAATCCATTTCTCCCTTCTGGATTGTGTAATCACTGGTTGTTCACGAATCTGTTAGACTCTAACTGACTTTTGGTTAACTAACTGACTTGCCACCTTGTGTCATACAACTAAAATCCACAACCATAACCTGGACTTGGGCTCCAGCGACTGAAGACCTCCAGAACATTTGTCTGAAAAACCTCAACAGAATGTTAAGGTTCACTGTCAGTGGAACCAGAAGGGTGCCGGAATGGGTTCTTTGAGACAATTCCATTGAAGAAGCACATGGTTACATGAAGAACCATCCAATTGGTAGGTCTTTTAAGAAACAATTTTGTAAACAATATGTGTGGCACCAATTCAGAATTGAAAGAAACTCCACATAATATAAACGTTTTAATTAAAAATGTATCCTAGAACCATATATCCAGTCAAGATCCATTTTGAAAGGTCATTTTTTTTTTTCAAGCTGCTGTGGTTCAAAATGACATTCAGTTTTAACTTATGTTCCAAAATTCATTTGTACTTTTAGAGATTTGTTTTGAGAAATTAGGTTATGTTCCACATTTTAGACACAATATTCATTTGTTTAATCCCTATCAACATTTGTTTCTAAGAACTGAGATGTGGTCTAGAGCCCATACCATGACTATCCATCCCTCCTCAGTAGTTCAGCCATTCTTGAATAGGAGAAGTTCTTTCCACTTGTCAAGGCGAAAATCTGGGCCACCACGCTTAAAGTCAACTATGCTGTTTCATCTTGGCATGCAGAAAGGACGTGTGTAATCAAATTTTAAATGGAATTTTGCATGTACATTTTCAAGCATGCAAAGTCCGGCTCTTTGACGTGTGGCGTCTTTGAGGCAAAGCGTTTTTTTTTTTTTTTTTTAACCCTGCCTTCTTCAGAAATATTTGCAATGTGAGTCATGAGTCATGGGCATGCCAGAGGTGATCAAAAGTGAAAGGGTATGACGGCTGATTGGCCCTAATATATGCTGGAGGAAGATGTTTTTAGCACTCAAGGATGAAAATCTGTCAGACTTTTATTAGCGTTCTTATTTTCATTCATATTCATATTTAACCGTATTTGTGTTGGCAGCGTATTTGTTCATCTGTGAAGTCCAAGCCCATTCCATAGATTATAAAAAAAGTCTCTTAAGTCTCCATGATTATTTTCTTATGTTGATGGCTCTTGTGCAAGCACAGCAGGTGGAGGTCCTGCTGGAGGCACGCTGCCCATGCTGACCTCCAGTAGGGATTAGGATTGCACCTGCTTCACAGGAAATGGATGGGGCTGTTGGGGGTGGGGGGTTAGGATTTGAAATGGGGGGAAAGAGGGAGGAGGGGAGCACCTGTGGACGTGGGTGGCTCCGGAAGCACAGAGAGCCCCTCAGGATTAGGGTCCCATCTGCTCCTGGTTATCCTCCAGCCCCTGCTGGAGCCGCTACTAACTTCACTGTTGGCTCCATTTGCTTTCTCGACAAGCTCAGGACAGGATAACCAAGGCAACCTTTCTCCCGTTCTTCCTTGTTCAAATTCTTTGGCTGCCTTGGTTTTCTTGACAAGCAGGAGATGGAATGAGCGCGACGATCCCTTCTATTTCACCTTAATTCTTGAACTGTCTGATCAGTTTTGTGGGCTAATGTTTGGATATATATGGCAAAAGAAGAAGATCCTTTATCGCCATGAACATCTGCTCAAGAGCAAATGGTGCTATTGCTCCCACGATGCACCAGCATTATTATTAAAACATTTTCTCATTCTAACAATGAGAACATTTCTGGGTTGGAGTCCATCCAGCAAAGCAAAGGAATCTAAAGACCATAACAGGAGAATGCTGTCCTTCGGCCAAACTTGGCATGTTCGCTGAGCTAAGTATCTGGAGTTGGACAGCATCGTTTGGCAGCGCGAGTGTGCTGTAACTCCTCAGCTGGATCTGATTTTCAGGCCCTCATTGAGTCATTGCTCAGTATTGCGTATGCCTTCCAAGGCTTCCCTCCTTGTGGTTAGCTTAGCATAGCTTAGCACCAATGCAGTGTTGATCCAACTAAGCAAAGCCTTTCTCTATAGATGCTCACCAGCAACTGTAAGAGAACTTTGTCATGCTTTGCTCTTATGTCCCACCCACAAACCAGCATAACCAAAACAGAATGTACATATTTTACCCTGTTTGCTGGTCATTAGTTTATAAAAACAAACATTTCGCAAATTATGATTTTTTGTTCTAGCCCATTCATTTTCTTGTACATAATTCACATAACAACCATTCTCACCCAGACTTCTACATCTTAAGCAAGATCTGCTTTGGAGCCATACAGACAAATAACCTTTGCCAAGAGGAAAAAGAAAAATATATTTTATGTTTGTCATTTCCTAATAAGCCTTCATCAATATATTTTCAGTTCAGTTCAGTTGCTTTTCCGATGAAGTTGGTAGCAATGCTTTCAGTTCAAAGAGAAGCAGCAAATTCAAATCTTTCTCAGATGGTTATGATACTCTAGGCCTTTCATGCCTCAAATGCAACATTTCCTCCCACCTCTCATATTTTCATTAGGCTTTAAATTGGGGACCTCAGCTTCCCCTGGAATTGGAGCTTAGTTCCTGAGAAAAGCAAGCTCCTTAAAACGTATCTAATCAGAAATAGCATTGCTGAATTTGGACGGAGAATACCCTGCAGCAGACCACAATAAAAAAGTTTTTCAGTTTGGCTGGGAGACGTGTGTTCGATATACAGTATACTGAAGGAATATAATATGCAATACACTCAATATTTTCCTTTTGAATGGAGAATTTTGGAGTAAAAGCCTGAGTTCAAAAATTTAGTCTGTTTACCCCACAGCATTTAAACAGCCATAGCACACCAAGCTATTCATTTGTCACTTTGATGAAGGCCTTTTATAACCTAAATGTTAAATATGACACCAGTTGTCACCAAAAATTCACCTGGAGATTTGCTTTCCCCACAGTGTTAAGCTCCAACCTGCATCTACCACTGGGCCATTCTCACTTATTTACACGCCGGCTAATCAATGACTTCTGCAGAAGAATGTTTGCCAGAGCAAGTTTTGGACACTGAGGCTGGAATGTTAGCAATTATGCTAGGTAATGTTAGTAATGTTAGGTGTTGTTTAAGCAGTATATATATGTCCTTAAGGTGTGCTAGGTAATGTTAGTAGTCTTAGGTGTTGTTTTAGCAGTAGAAATATGTCCTTAAGGTGTGCTAGGTAATGTTAGTAATGTTAGGTGTTGTTTTAGCAGTAGATATATGACCTTAAGTTATGTTAGCTAATGTTAGTAATGTTAGGTGTTGTTTTAGCAATAAATATATGCCCTTACGTTAAGTTAGCTAATGTTAGTAGTGTTAGGTGTTGTTTTAGTAGTAGATATATGTCCTTAAGTTATGTTAGCTAATGTTAGTACTGTTAGGTGTATATTTTAGCAGTAGACACATGTCCTTAAGGTGTGCTAGGTAATGTTAATAGTGTTAGGTGTTGTTTTAGCAGTAGATATATGTCCTTTAGTTATATTAGCTAATGTTAGTAATGTTAGGTGTTGTTTTAGCAGTAAATATATGTCCTTAAGTTAAGTTAGCTAATGTTAGTAATGTTAGGTGTTGTAATATATGTTGTGCATCGCTGGGGGACAGCAAGAGACGTACTTTCAATTCCTCTGTATGTCTAGTATATGTGGCGAAATTGACAATAAATCTGACTTAGATTTTTTACTTTCACTTTGGAAGTAGTCTTATCAGGAACATACTGGTAACCATTATCTTTGATTGTGTGGGAACTGATTGATGTTCCTTCAGATAAAACGAATGAAACAAGGCACGGATCTTCATTGACACCTCAGACTTTTTTTTAAAGTGAATTAACTGATTCTTGTTAGAACAGAGGTAATGTTCTATTATGTACAGTGTGAAATTGTGGACATGTATATTCGTTTATGTTATCCAAGTCTTAAAATATGTAACTTCATGGTGGATGCTTGTCCACACCTCTTGGAGGTCTTATGAAAAACTTTTGGGTCGTTGGTGTTGCCATGTACATCACCAGTGTTGTCTGTATTGGGTATAGGCAACATACTTCTGCCAATTCTGAATATACCCTACACCTAAAGGTACACCTACAATATACACCTAGAATCGCATGCAACAAATTGAATGCCCCATCAAATGACATTGACTTATACATGAGAATACAAACACATCCGCGCCTTAGAACCAAACTGCAAATTATTTGCTAATTACAGATACTTTTTATGTGTTATTCCATCTTGTTTATTTGTAATTTTTTAACTGTAGTATAAGACTTTCAGTTAATCCCCCCCCTCTATGGACACACTATTTCTTAGGTCTTCCAGCCCAATCCAAATTGAACTTGCTAAAATGAATCACATCACAGCATTTAAAAAATAACCTTATTTTAGTTTTTTCTGCAGTCTTCCATTGAAATATTGTGACTTTTTTTCTATACACAACCTTTTGAGTTTTGATGACATCATCATCAGGCACTAAACATGGTAGACAATCTATTATTATTATTATTATTATTATTATTATTATTATTATAACACTAGGCCATCCAGCTGATATCATATTTTGCCACCTTCTACCCACCAACAGTAGAAGGTGCTCAGAGATTTGCCTTGATACTGTGCTTCTTTGCAAATACGTGATGGTAGGCATAGAAAATGCATTACAGTATTATAATATATACAGTAAACAGTAATTTCGTATTCAGTATATCAATGAGTTCCTTGTAGAAGCCTGGCATTTCTTGTAGTTTACACCAGAAACCTGTTTTGACTCAGAACTTCACTATACATATATGTAATACACATATACATAAATAATTGTTGATCAATGGCAAATCTAGTATGTATAGTAATTCTATGTAATCATTTCAAATGTGTGATATAAGCCATATCAATAGGTTTGCAGAGAATACATTAGTTTGGTCTTCCACAAAGAAAAGGTGTTGGCTCTTTCCTCAACATTAAGAATTAATCCGTGACTATTCTACAGCAAAGCGTGAATAAAGGTGTTTGTTTTTGGGAGCGGGTGACTAGAATAGATTCCCTCCATCACTGTGAGCGACACAGAGGAACAGTAGATGCTGTCTCCTCACTTCCGAACCATCCTGGGTTTGCCGGTTGGACTTTTAAGTAGCAAACGCATTCCCTCTAGAGTTCATTAATCATTTAGCGCTGATACCGGCACCTCTCCTGTACGAACATCTTGCTTTAGGTGCTTTTATTCCTTGTAATAAAATATTAAGGCGATCTCCTCTATATATTCAAGTACAGGCATCAATATTTCCTTCTTTAAATACTTAATATACGGGCCTGCTTCATTTCTTTCAACTTTTAAACATGAGGGCTGCAAACGTCAGGAGCTCTGATGTCTAACTCAGTGAAATACTTGAATGAAAAAAGATCAGATGTTGAGCATAATTAAATGTAAATCAT
>JBBKCR010000002.1:2963744-2986876 GCA_037577295.1 Ladigesia roloffi | reverse complement strand
CCCTTAAATAACTGAGCCTCCTGAAGAAAATGTCTTATGTTTAGGATTAAGAGGTTTCACACTCACACCTTAAATCACTTGTAAGGTAAAATTAAGGGAGCAGTTTACAAAATAATGGCCACTTAATTCAAATTAAGGTGTTTGGCATATTTTAAGGGGTACATTAAGGGACATTCTGTTTCATAGTGAAAAGTGGACGAATAGGCACCTGGAGACATTATGATAAAGCCAAATCATGCCCAGTGCCAACAATCATCTTTATTATTAGCCCCCAAAACCACTGGGCTGTGGAGCAGTTGAACTGTGTTCTCTGGAGAGATGAAGCTGTATCAGATATCTCATTCAACGCAATACATTTTGATTTCAGAAGGAACACTGCACAAGCAGGTGTCTACAGGCATCTACACATAGACTATATGGACAAAAGTATTGGGACAGCTGACCATCATACCAGCAGGGATTTAAATGACATTGCATTCGAACTCATAGACTTTAATATGAAGTTGATCCCCCCATTTGCAGCTCTAACAGCTTCCACTTTTCTTAGAAGGCTTTCAACAAGATTTTGGAGTTTCTAAGGGAGTTTGTGTCCATTCATTCTGTAGAGCGTTCATGAGGTAAAGCACTCATGCTGAATGAGACGGTCTGACTCACAATCTCTCTTCCAGTTCATCCCAAAATTGTTGAGGTCAGGGCTCTGTGTGGGCCAGTCACTTTCTTCCACTCATGCATCCATATCATTATGGAGCTGGCTTTGTGCACTGGGACACAGTCATGCTGGAACAGAAAAGGGTCTTCCCCAATCTGTGTCTACAATGTTGGAAGCATGGGGTTTTGGTCTGCTGAAGCATTAAAATTGTCCCTGAAAAACTGTGTGTCCCAATACATTTGTCCATATAGTGTATGTCCTGTTTTCTTGATTTGGTAAACTAAAATGCACTCTTTCTCAGAGTGGTTCAGTGCTGCTAACTGTCTCCTGTGCAATGGCATACATGAGGTGTAATATTGTTCATTATTAGTTTGCATATTTAAATTGTCTTAGATTCACATGCCGTTCACACTACTGCTACAGAGCCATGTGGTTGATTGATTGTATTTTTTCTATCATTTATTCGCATTTTGTCCATTGATATAATCGGTTCCTGAGCGGTTATTCCAGTTATTGAACTCTAATTCACTTTGGCAGGTCCACATCCTGTTCACACTGTACTGATTCATTCCAGTGTTGTTGTGTCAGTGTATTTTGTTGTCTTTATGTTTTCTGCACTCTGTTTGAATGTTGAATGTGGCTATACGTTATCCGTGATGAAACGTCTAATCCTGCTGATGAGAATAAAGTGACCTTGAACCTTGATCCAGGGATGGTTTAGGTCTAGTCTGGGGTTATAGACTCATTCTGATGGGAGACATCCATTCAGGAAACAGGACTGAGGTCAATCCCTGACCGGCCAAGTTCAAATGAACAACCTTGTGTCAGTATAAAGGTCCAGTGTGTGTAGCATTGGGCCTCCATCTGTAGATGTCACCTGGGTCATGCCACAGCTGGCTTCTGATGCTCATAACTGTTGCATTGTGGGAGTGGAAACCTCGCTCAACAGGAAACTGGATTGTCCCCAAATGCTTCAGCCATTTAAACAGCCTCTTCGTTGTGAGACATTCCTTCGCTGGCGCATGAAGGAAAAACAGCTGGACGCGAACCAGCACGCTTGTGTTGGTGTGTCTGTGTATGCATATGTGTGTAAGTGTGTGAGAGAGTGTGTTTTACTCTCCGAGCGACACAGATAATAGTGTGATCCTCTCTTACCCCCCGAGGATGCGATTTGGCTCAGCAGCGTGGGGGATTGGGGACAGAGGGGAATCAGAGTGAGGGGTTATGAATGTGCGTTTGATTTTCATACGCCGCGGGGGTCCGGCGCACAGTGGGCTGCTTGTTGCTGCGGCACCCAGATGTGCGCTGCGGCCCGTTCAGACAGGGGGTCTCCCCTCAAAGACGCCCTGTTTAGGCCCGCTGGGGGAAAAGGCCTTGTCTGAAGGAGACAGTGAGGGGCCCTATCCTCACCTCAGCCGTGGTCACACACACACACACACACACACACACACATACCCACTTTAAGAGCTGAATCAACTCAGTACCAGGCAAAGCATTAGATGGGAGACAACATTCATTCTGTTTAGATCCATGAATTGAGACTATCCCCTTGTTAGTGCGGTCGAGCACAAAAGTTTGCGCACTCCTAGTTAAACTGCGTTTTAATTTCAGCCTGATAATACGTACAAACCCGCCGTCCACATCTGCACACTTTAGTGGACAGTTAATAGGTGTCTGAGAAAAATTACAATTTGACTTGTTTTTTCTCGCTTTACCCAATAGTGTGCTGTCTTACAGTCGTGTGAGTGGGCGAAATCATCCGAATGTCTCTTTTATTGGAATATTATATGACTATATATGTAATGAGCATAAATACATCAAAAATACACAAATCATTATTTCGTCATATGATCAGCGTAAATGCAGTGGACGCATGTTCCACCTAGTCAGTGCATGTATCATATATATACTGTATATATATATATATATATATATATATATATATATGCACTTCATTCTGAATCTCTAATTACCAGGAATCAGGCAAGGAAAAAAACTTATTTTGATTTTTAAAAAACACTAGAAAGAGCATAAAAGTGTTAAAATCAACCCCTGAAATCCCAAATATTTGTGATGTGAGTAAAAAATGTCTATACTTTTTTATAGTGTAAACCCTAAATATGCCCCCAACACACAATTAAAATTTTTTTAAAGCTTAATACTTTACCCCAAAAATGGTAAAGGTAAACTGGACCCATGCTGGATGTGGGAATGTTGGACTGCGTCTGTCAGAGATGGGCAGCAACGAATCAGCAGCAAGGATATATTTGTATTATTATTACCACTATTATTATTATTATTATTATTATTATTATTATTATTATTATTATTACTATTATTACTATTATTATTATTATTATTACTATTATTACTATTATTATTATTGTTGTTGTTGTTGTTGTTGTTGTTTTAAATAATATATCAATCAGTACTGATTTGACAAATGATCTTCATTTTGTTCCTGATATTACATGAAGCCCTAAAATTCTGACACAAAACCTTGTTCAGCTGACTTTTACTGGGGACCAGAGAACATCATGTCACATGTATTCCAAGACATGGAAAAGAGCCTAAAGGAACTATATACGCATGGGGCTGAGAAATTGGAGTTGAGAACAAATGGCAATGGGGATGGCCATTCACGAGGCCTACGTTATGTGTGGTGGGTATCGGAGAGTGGAGGAGAGGGACAGAGATGCTTAGAGGGGGGTTGGTTACAAAATCACTACCTCACACCTCACAATGGCTCACAAAAAGATTTTAAACGCAGTGACGTCGATAGTCATTTACATCGGTAGGGGTGTATTTTTTATGTCCGCTGCTTATAACTATTGACCGAGGCCTCTTCTCCAGAGACAGGAACAAGCAGCGAGCCTCCAGGTGTGAGAAGAGGCTTTTGTGTGGCCACTGATCTTTTTGTACACCTTCCCAAAGGATGTCTCGTCACACTGTGTTGAAGACTCGCATGAGGGGGGTCCCTGCTGCTGGCTATACAAGCCTCAATCAATGCATACAAAGGGAGATTATTGAAGTGCCACGCTTTATGGTATATACCTCACTTAAAGTACTTCACGTAGTCTAGATAGACTTCATGCAGCCAAATGCGACCCGATGCACACTTTATTATTGGACCCAGTAGCCAGCAATATTACTGACAAATTAGACTTGGATTTCAAGTTGTCAGTTCAAGTAGTTTATTGTCAAACAACATTTCTCCAGGACCAAGGTGCAACACAAGAACAAAGAAGGAAACAGCACAGAGTACAGGCAGGACAGCAATATTCAGAGAGCAGCAGAGTTGAAAACCCTCAGTGCCTAAACCATGTGCAGTCATGTCAGAAGCTCACCAAAACAAAACGATATTCCATATTTGGAGGCTCTGTGTGCCCAGGCTGAAAGTTGATTTGTGATTGTATATCATGCAAAATCAGAGGTTGTATACTTTTAGGATGTTTGGAACTCATCTGTGGTATCAGAATAACTATATAAACTACATAAATAAATATAAATATTAATATATTTCATTATATGTTATGTATGATTGTAAAATCAAGCAGAATAACACATGGAGGAATCCAAATCACATTTGAGAATGAGTGTTGGGATAGGTGGTGTGTGAATGTGGGGAAAGGCCTCCAAGAAGAGTGGAAGCTACGCAAAAGTGGGACCAACTACATACTAAAGGATTTTAATGCAATGTCTTTAAGATCCCTGTATTTATTGTGGTGAGGTGTCCCAATTCTTATGTCCATATAGTGTACTTGTGATTATAAATAGTTGTACATAGTTTAATTTTGAAAAAATCTCTTATTACAATACTATTGCGTGTGTAAGTTGATTACCAATAATACCCAAACCTTAATATAAAACATCATGGTTCTAAGAAATGTGCAAAAATGACAAATGCTGAGGTAAGCAGCGGTAAATAAAAAAAAAAAAAAACTGTAAATAATAAAAGCAGCTGGATGGAGAATGTGCAGTATATATAATAAATAAAGTTTATGTAATAAAAGAAGAGTATTTAAGACACAAGCGGGGTCTGCAGGACTTTCTCCCAAATGCACAGCTAATGCTAACACCTCTTACCGTGTTAGCATCGCAAGCGACGGAGCTGCCCACACTCATCTGGGGTGACCCAGAAAAAGAGGATGCATCTGATATTGATGGACAATGAGGGGGCCTTTTTTATGGGGTGGATCGATTTCCAGCTTTCAATGGTCGTCACGGTGCCAGAGGACACCTGCTGTAGCTTTAATGTTGGGCTGGTCGATGGCTGCAGCCGCGTGCTTAGCAGAGGGGAAAGCAGGGCTGCTGTGGTCCAACTCTCCAATGTGTCAGATTAATATGTTTTAAATACTCATAACAATCCAAATCTGCATTGTCAAGGGCAGTTCCCATTATCAACACCACCACTTATACACTGGACACAAGTAGGTAAAATCAAGCTATTTTTCAGACTAAAGAAAATAAACTTATTGTTTAAAATAAACAGGATAAACATATTGGAACTGAAAAAGAAATGCTTGTCTTCAGAAAAGCAAAATATTTCTAAGCGCTAAGCAATATACTAATAAAAGCAATATAATACAAAAATGAGCAGAAAACTCTAGTGTTTCTCCTTTCATAGAAATTATTTTTTTGTTTGTTTGGTACATTTTTTTATTACATTTTGACTCGTTTATTGAATAGATTAACACAGTTAACACATTAACAGTTAAATGTATTTTTTAATTTTTTATTACAATCTGGAAGTCTCTAAAGGGAGATTTTCTGGTTTTAAGAATAAGCAGCTATGCAAGCAGTCAGGACTTGGGGGATCCCCAATATTGGTATGATGTATATGTGCAATGCATGTTGGGTATTGTAGTCAGAGAACTCTGGATACATTTAAAGCTGAAATTAATTCAATGCATCTTAGTGATATGTATATGATTTTTTTTAATTATCTATATGTGTGTGTGTGTGTGTGTGCGTGTGTGTGTGTGTGTGTGTGTGTGTGTGTGAATTTGTGGACATTTATGTGGACATTCACAGCTTAGAAAGCACAAATCACTTAATCATCACACATTCTGCATTTCAAATGCCACCCCATAACAGTCTCTGTGGGTAATAGACAGTGTTTCTCTGAGATTGTGTAACTGTATCATTGTTATGTCTCGAGTGCAATAAACAATAAATCACCCTCAAACTTGATTAAGATGAATGCACCCGTCCCGAAACCTCTGACACATCTATGTGGTTTCCAACGTCCAATCGAGAAGTTAACTTCTTGTGGTATGCTATATCCAAACATCCTGGTCATATAGTTAAAAAAGGCAGCCGAAGCGATTGCTATCGGCTTTCACGTTGGAGAAACGAAAAAAAAATCCCCAAAGCACCGAGCTCTTCTGAAATGTGGTCCATTGGGATGACTTAAAATGAAACTGCAAACTAGACAAACATGCCGGTGAAAGCCGACACATTCCTGCGTCCAAGGCTGCTGATAGGCCTTGGCTTTAGGTTAGCGCCGGTCAGAAGACTGAAATCTCCTTGATGGTCCGGTCCAGTTCCACCGCCAAGAAATCGGCATGAGTCTGCAGCTCTGAAACCTCGAGGCTGCTCAGTGATAACATATTTTTTCAGAAAGAGCTGTAAATCACTGAGATGAGATGGAACTTTGGGCATCACTCTAATAAAAACCCATCATTACACATCCATCATAGGTTTCTGCACAACGCCGTCATTCTGGAAACAGGAGCTATATTTGTAAGATATTTTGCACAGCTAAAAGTTTATGAGAAACTTTTACTATCATTGTGGTTTTGTCATATAACCGTAAAGGCAGACTTTGTAGACTTACTATTACTAACTGTAGCCCATATGTTGCACAGTTCATTAGACCCCCTATTCCATATGTGTTAGTTCAAAGGGACCATCGCTAGACCACTAACCTCCCAAGTAATACTCAGGGAATGGACCAGCAATGGCAGGCTAGTGGATGTAAAGCTGGTACCATTTTATCAGGCACAGCAAGCCCCTTTTTTATCGTGTTTTATGTTATTTTGTGTCAAAAATAATTGACATTATAAGCTGTACTGTATTTAAAAACAATTTTTAAATCTGTTGTAGTATGAAGGACAACCCCATACACTGAAAAGCGGACCTCTTTGGTTGTTATACACACAAATGCCAATGGCCATGAAAAATAAAAACACGAAAAAACAGTTCTGTACAAGTTATTAGCAGAACCAGGCTGGTTTCATTACAGTGGTGGTGAATGGAACCAGACATCACAATATCACCAAAGAAAATATTGGCATTTTATTTGCTATGGAACCTTTTATATCTAGTGTAAAATAGTTCAGGTTCGTTCTGAGATAGTTTTTCCTTACAAAAGCCCACATATAGCAATGAAACCCATATATAACATATTCCAAACTTCATGACAAACAGTCAAACATATCAAACAATGTCAATAGCATCAGGCAGTGGACTTGTAATGATTTTATCTCTTCCTTTACTGAAGCTTTAAGAGGTCTTGAATGTCTGGTTCCTATCACCTCCACTGTGGCTCATTTCGCATCGGATCAGTCAGAGTGACTTTGTTTATGTCTGGCAGGCATTTTGAGAGGGAGGTGGAGGTCCTCCTTAATACTGGGGAGCCAGAAAACATCCTGGTGTGTAGACACAAACTCCTTGGGCCAGGTTGAGTCTGACACGAAGAAGCATATCAATAACTTCAAAGGTGAGATACACTTTAAGCAGTTTATATCTATTAGAATCAGGAGGTCATGCCTAACCTAAGTTTGACCTCTGGTGAAGTTAATTAACTACACTGAAGCTATTTTGGCGAATTAGCATGACAGTAAGTGTTCACGAGTCTCGCTGGTCATTAAACGGTGTCTTTTCTCCCAGAAGCATGGAAATCTCCACTCCAGGCTAGGAGTGACTAATGACACAGTTCAGGCCTTTGGGCGAATTGTTGGGGGCGCATGGGGGAGGTCATTTACTCCTGTGTGTAATATGGGAGTGCAATAAGGACTGTGTCTTTGTGAAAGCTAACACAGAGAGCCATTCACTGGCCTTTTCCAAAGCAGCATTCTGTAAGCGACACAAGTCGAATGGCATTTTTGCGATAACAACCTGACCATCATCACAGGCACCATTGTTGAGGACTTTGGCGAGAAATTAGCGGGAGCCCCCCTGGTCATGTGAACGAACCACAAAAGTCATTGTGCCTCCATGGGGATTGCCTGCCAGGGTCAATATTCAGGAACATATATTACTCCCTGTTATTGAGCCATGGCTACCCGGATGTAACCATTCCTCTCGCTCTCTTTCTCTTCCTCTCTTTGAGAAACTGTGTTAAACCTCAAAGGCCCTTAACCCGTTTAGTTTGCCACTTGCATATGTACATCGCTATTATCAAATGATCTCATTTTCGTTCATATTTCATCTTCATTATCGTATTAAAGGACCCATTTAATGTCATAACAACAGAGTTTGTTTTAGAACTACCCAGCTTATATATTCTATCTATGAAAATGCAAGAAAAAGCCAATTTTAGATGTATTATCCTAGAGATGTCACAGAAATGGTTGCATTTGCATGTGTTTCCCAGTTCAGCCTACTGCAGTTTGCCTCCAACCACTAATGGTAAAGTTTCAGTTTTATTATACCTTTAGCCAACTTGAGTCTTCAGCCACCTGTTGAACACACTTTTTTAAGCCTGCATATTCTGTTTGGCCCCTAATATAATCAATCCTATTAAGTAATTACTGTTATAATTTAGTATTTTACAGAATCTTTGTGTTTGTTGTTTCTTTCCTGTTCGTGTAAGGCATCTTTGAAAGCCTTGAAATGTGTCTATAAATGAAAGGTATTATAATAATAACAACAACAACAACAATAATACAACAACAACAATAATAATAATAATAATAATAATAATAATAATAATAATAATAATAATAGGTTGATTTTATTGTTATTGTTATTGTTATTTAAGAACATTGCAGCCTGAATTGCCTTTAGAATGATTTAAGCATTTCATGCATTTAAGCCAGAGGTCACTTACCTATATCAACCTAAAACCAGGGTTGAAGTTGAAAATGTTAACATTAAATTAAACTGTGTACAATAAATAAAATACTATTAATAAAATGCAGAACAAGTAGGGTATTGTCCCTGAAGATTAGAACAGCAGTAGGTCTAGGTTACCCATTGGAGGTTTAGTCTTGTTTAACAGCAACTGAGATGTAATTAAACCAATTATTTTTTATTAAATTCATTATATTTATTTACATAGAGTATCAACAACTTTCTTTTTTTTATCTAAATCCATGGTGAAAATTTGAATGATAAAGATACTAATAATATCTTCTTAAAGTTGGTGTGGTTTGAAAGTTCAGCATCCAGACTTTGGAAAAAATAATCTGTCTAAATCAACTGATTTAGTGAGGGGTTTTGAGACATGAGGGCCTGAGGGGGGTTCCTACTGCTGCCACATTTTATTTTGCTGTTTGGGTGTTTGCTTTCCCGAGTGTACAAAAAAGAGATGTCAGTTTGATGTGCTCCACTCCAAACCACTCCTGACGGGGCTTATCCCTGTCTGCACTATTATGCCGGCGAGGACAGAACAAACAGAACGGGAAAGACGCATTCAGAGACGAAGGCCGAGATCCTTAGGCACCTGAGGCAGATGAACACGCAAAAAAGTACAAAACAGTGTCTTGTAAGGAGTTAGCATTCTTTCCCTCTCTCTTGATTCCCTCCGAAATGAGCCCAAAGCCCCTGGCACTCCTTTCAGATGGAGTGGAAGCGTGTTTCCGTAGAATTGAGTGGGCCGTCAAGGCTTTGATGTCTACCTAGCCGATACCTTGTGGCTAATCTAGCCCGTTGGATTAAGTCTTTTCACAAACCCTACCCACTTCCCCCATGCTTTTTTCCCCTTCTCCCCTCCTCTCTTCTGCAGCCAAGATTGCCATCTCGTCCTCCGTAATCTCTCTGTAATAGACGCTAATGCAGAAGCACCTGCCACACAAGCTGGGCACATCCCGTCCTGTTGCCATAAGCAGCTTACATCCCATAATGCCAGGTATTTGAGGAATATTCATGTCGCTAAGTGCTTATGTAATGACTCATAAAGCAGTATCGGCTTCTTGCTCTTGCTCTCCCCGCTCTCTCTTTCCGCTTGTTTTTGAGCTGATCCCACCCCTACGTAAAAGCGAAAGAACCTTCAGGGCATTGTTGTTTGGGTTGAAATCTTTGGTCCTTGCCAAGTAGAGAGATTGCACGCCTCTGGGTGCAGGAGAGCTAACTGGGTGCTGGAGCTCACTGTTCCGCAATTTATGGAACACCTGCAAAGCTCAAATACAGACTCCACCACAAGCGCAGGTGAAAAGATGGTCAGGACACTTATTTCACAGAACCACCAAGACAGGGATGAGGTGGGGAAGTTTCAGAATTCCAGGAAGGTACTTGTTACGTCATGAGAAGGCTAGGAAATTATACTGCCCCACAATGGGGTGGCTGGTGACCTGGTTGTTAGGGAGCTGTCCCTTTGATTGGCAGGTCATGGATTCAAATCCCAGTAAATAACTGTCCAGACATGCTGCTTCCTGAGCTTTGCATCAGTATGTTGGATGGCCTAGTGGTTAGAGCATTGGACCAGCAGTCAGAGAATTGGGATTCAAGTCCCACTGCTAGCATCACAGCTGAGGTGGCCTTGAGCAAGGTGCTCCCCTGCTCCACTTGGTGACTGGGTTACATGCAGAGAAATAATTTCACTGTGTGTTGTACTTGTATGACTATGCAGGTGACAAATAAATTTGGTATACATGACTCCAGAAGCAGGTTTGTGAACTTATACTCTAACAACCCAACTCATTTGTTACTTGTTGGATTAATTACTATGCTTGAGGAGGTGAACGGTGCTGGATGCCTAGCCACCTAGGACACGATTTGAGCACCTCTGTTCTAGCTGATAGCAACTAGATCTAGAAAACTTGCAAACATATTTCTACAAAGCTGAAATGTTTTACCATGCAGATGAGTTAGCCTGAATTACCAAAAATGTTCCTTCAAGGCCCCTGCCCTATGGGGTGCCGTTATTTTTTCATAATTTAGAACAATGTTCACACAGTTTTCACACATTTAGATCTAAATGTGTTTTAAAAAAAACAGCGTTACACTGTAAAAAAAAGTTTTTAATAGTAAAATACTGTATAAAGGCTACAGGATTAAACCGTATTCCACAAAACATGTGATAACTGTAGAATTTACATCTAAAAACTTTGTAATTAGTTTTACAGAATAAGACCGTACACTGTAAAAAATGTCTGTAAATTTAACACTAAAATATCGTATAAATGTAACAGGAGTAAACTCCACAAAACATGCGGGGGGCTATCCCAGCATGCACTGCTCCCACAAGGGACGTTCTAATGGTTGTTGGGGGGATTATTTTGTGTACTTGGAGGAAAATAGCGTTATTGTGGTTACTTTGTGTGTTATTGTGTGTTTGGGAATGTGTTTTAGCAGGTTTTATGGGTTTTGATTTAGTGGTACAAAGGCTACTGTGGACGTGAATCCTGGTAGTCCTGTGTACTTGAGCTCAGTTCCAGCAATGAAGTGTTTTTGGCCTATGCAGGTGAAAGATGCTAACGGACCACACTGCTGGAATTTCCAGAAGTACACATCAATGATAGCAGCATCAATGATGACAGCTAAGCTAATTTCTATTGAAATGCTTTGTTATTATTGTTTTAAACATTAGTACTACTTATTGTTTGTTCAATTTGTATTGAACCGAAAGGCCTGTACCAAACAGTTCAATATGAATTTTTAAAAAGACTGTCATTAACCATACATTACAACGTAAACCCTGGGATTTGACGGGTATAAACTGTTTTTTAGACAGTTAAAATCTGTAAAATATAAAGAACAGTTGGTTAAATCCTGTAAAACCAATAACTTTGCTACCGTATTTTTTACAGGAAAGTTCTGGCAACTACAGCTGCCAGTTTTTTACCATAAAATTTAAATGTAAATGTTAAATCTAAATCTAAATGTTAAATGTAAATGTTAAATCGAAATCTAAATGTTACATGTTAAATGTTAAATGTAAATGTTAAATCTAAATGTAAATGTTAAATTTTATATCTAAGTCTTAAATCTAAATCTAAATGTTAAATCTAAATCTAAAATTTAAATCATATATGTAAATGTTAAATCTAAATCTAAATGTTATATCTAAATGTGAATATCACAGCATTCAGTCCAGCCTCCTGCTAAGTTCCAGCCAATTGTAATCACAGGGTGTGGCCAATTAGCATATCTTACGCCATTTGTAAATGCAACATTTAGATTTAGATTTAACATTTAGATTTAACATTTACATTTAGATTTATCATTTACATTTAACATTTAACATTTAGATTTAACATATAACATTTACATTTAGATTTAACATTTAGATGTAACATTTAGATTTAACTTTTAACAATTAAGCAGCAAAAAAATTGACCAAAACCTAACACTGTTTTTTAAACACATTTAGCTCTAAATGTGTAAAAATTGTGTAAACATTGTGGTAAATGTTGAAAAAACGACACCATTTTTCAAACAGTTTGTACAAATGAAGCCCCATACTGCCCTGCATATAATGCAGTGTTTTCCTGCTTAACTGATCAGGTGCAGGCTTGGGGAGCAGGAAAAGCATTAAAATGTTGACAGCAGGTGGGCTCCAGGACCAGTACTAGGAACTTATGCTTTAAATAACTATTTAAATATCTATTTAAATAACATGTGTTCCATCAAGAGCCATGTTATCAGGCAAAGCACCATTTAGGGATTGACATGTTTATTTTGCATGCTCATGATTTTAAATAGAATATTTGCCTATATTAAAGAACCCTTGAAGAACCTGAAGAATTTTGGGGTCAGTATCTGTCACATGAGCTCGCATGAACTTCTAACTTGCTCAAAAGTGACTCCCAACTGACTGGTGGGAAAAAAATAGGCGGAGGAACAGTTCGCTCTGGAACAAACGTGGAGCCATCTTTTCAAACAACAGCCCGTGGCTCCTTTCACTTGGCACCAACGCGACGCATCTGATCCCTTGCTTTGTTTAATGCTGCAGCTTCCTTAAAAATGGATTTATTTGTTTGAGGTTGTTTCTCTATTTATTTCTGTATTTACAGAGCTCATCCATTTCTGGGAGGGAAAGGGAGGGATGGGGTTTGTCAAAACCCTCGAAGGTTTCCTGGCTCGCACACAAATGTGCCTTGATGACTTACAGGGATGGAGAAAGTGAATTATCATGGGTCTACAGAAGGGGCTACTGCGAAGGAAGCAGATTCTGCGATTAAGGTTCAAATCAGAAAGTGGATTCAGTGAGATCGACTCCCAGGAAGTTGCAGTGTGGGAGCTGGACTTTGTTGCTAGAATGTAACAGGCCTCCACTTTCCTGCTGCCTGCCATACTGTATTTCACCCTACATCAGAAAAATTAAAAGCAATATCTGAAATAAAATGCAAGGCAGGAGATCAACTGTGTGTGTTAGCTCTGGCAACATTAGCATGGTTGCAGTGGGATCAGATACAATTTGTAAAGCACTAGCTGGTCAACAAAAACTTGATTGATTTCTTTCAAAAAGTGTTATGTTTTACCTGAACATGCATTTGAATGAAATCAGCATCAACTTAAAAGGGCTATGTGGTGTAAATGGTAGTGGGAATCATCTTAAACGTGTTCAAGGCCCCCTCTAGCATTCATTAGCTTTAGCATTAGCAAGTTAGCTGCAATTTTCATGTAATATTGAGAAAAAATTGTTCATGGCTGCAGATGTATCAGTATGATATATGTTGCTGCATTCTATTTAAATTTAGCAACACTAACATTCTAGCTGGAATGTTCATGTAAAAATAGATAAAGAGAGGGAGTGGTTTATTGTTTCCAGTGAGTGTATGCAACATTACCTGGCCTCTACTACCTTCAGTTGAAGTTTAGCATTTCTAGCTTGGACACTTTTAACAGAAAAAAGCGAGAGAATAATTAACTGTTGTTTGCATGCAAATTCATGTGTTTAGTTAAGTTTTTTATACCCATGCTAGCTTTCATTTTAGGAAGAGTCTGAAAATACACAAAAATAAGGGCACATTTATAAAAACGTGCTTGAAAAAGTACTAGTTTTAATTTAGCTTAGCAACATTAGCATTTTCGCTGGAGTTTTATATAGTCCCACTTTAGTGTCATAAATCTGCAATAACACTTTAACCTTACATACAACAATACTCTAATTGCTGCTGCTGTATTTACTGTTAAACCTGGGTTACAGTAGTGCAGCTCATGTAATTACACATATATGAACTTGTTTATAATTATCTTAGAATATACTTGTATAATTATCTCAATATTACTATAATTCAGTTGTAACACTGAACACATTAACAGTATTTCTATTCTTGTTACAGGATTGTTTTTCCTCAACTTTTCTTCTATGACACCACAGTGTGTCAGCTGTTTCCATTTCCTTCTATCCTCTGCATCTTCTTCTCTCACACCAACTGCCTGCATGTCTTCCTTCACCACATCCATAAACCTACTAAAGGTTCTTCTTCTACTCGTCTCTGCAGCTCCATCCTCAGCATCCTTCTCACATCACATCTGTCTCACCTCAGCATAATGTAATCTTGCCTTTCTGACTTTTTCTCCAAAAGGTCCAACTTGAGCTCTTACTCTAATAAAATAATTCCTCATCCTGTATATCTTCGTCACTTCCAATGAAAATCTTAACATTTTCAACTCTGCCATAAATATCAAGATAGCCTCTGCAGTTGTATTTGTATTCTCTTGTAGTCAGTTTGTGGCTGAATGGTAAATAATTGGAAAAAGGGTTAAAAAAATGCCTCTAGCGTGCACTGGGTTCTACCAACATTGGTATTTGAGCTGGAGACTCCTTTAATGATAAAAGATCAAGGGAAGAAGTGATTTGTGGTGTGGGGCTGAGAACGATTAGATTAAATAGCTGTAATTACCTGATTACGGTGAGTAAGCTGTGGTCATACTCCCTGGCAGCAAGGCTCTCATGCTGGCTGCATGACTTAATAAGCGGAAAGAGGGAACGATAACGAGTCAGCAGTGGAGCTACCCCACCTTTCCTTATCTGGACCAGGTTCACAATGATACAGCTGGCGTCTCCGTTGTGTTGACTTGGTTGTGTTCAGTCTTCCAACAGAGTCCTGGCAAAGCTGCTGATTTAATATTGGACTGCTAAAGTGGCCATATCCTACATATCCCCCAGACGTCCACTTACAAAATTTGTGTGGGTCTATGCACCAAAATAGTTTTATATCATATGACCAAGTTCTAGCCTCCAATTTCCCTTCAAACAGGCTGTTTTGGTTCTTGGTCTTCAAGACCAATATATGTAAATGAGCTCATTCTGATGGGCTGCTAAAAGGCAGAATGGGAGCACAAGAATTCTAAGGTGTGTGGATAAACCGCTGTAGGCTAAATAGACAGTTTTAAGACCCTGCAAGCACAGTATATGCGAAACAGGCTGTATTTGCTGGTGTAATTCATATATGGTCTGTTTAGAATGGTAAATGTAATTTGGCTAAATGTACTCCAGGAGCCAGTTACTTCACACTGTTAAAAAGGGCAGTAAAACATGCCATGAAATATACAGAACACAATAGTTTGTGAATCTGAATTCAAAGTGCCATTTATTTTTCTATACAGTAAACCATTTAAAATCTTACATTTTTCTACCAGCTTATCTATTTCCCACTTCAGTGGTCTCATATTTCCAAATAAAATTGACAGGATTCCTGGTGTGCTGCAGTGCCCGTCCACATTTTCATTCACCCAATTCCTCCCAATCTACGCAATGGGCCAGGGCGACGGCCTAACACCTTTAATTAACTATCAGCACTGGAGCATCGGGAACTCACAGAAAAATGAACCAATCAGGTTTTACTTTTCAGTTTTATGGGAAATAAACTTCTTTCCAGGCCTCCTAAAAGCCCTTGACCTGACAATGATTGTGAACGCAAGCCCCAGTTGAACAAGTCAAGTGATAGAAATGGTTAAAAAGCTTTGTGTCAGGGATCTTTACCAAAAGATTTACGGTAAATCTGCAACAGACGAGGTCAAATATATCTGTTGCAAGCTTGAAATAAAATAAAACAAGTAAAATATCCTCCACAAGCTCCAAATATCCAGTGTAGCACAAACAAAAAGGTTCGATTAGCGCTAACATGTTATGAGAAACACTTTATATTATGCAATATTTAGATATTTATGCCCTGATCTGACAGTTCAGCTCTCTTAATCCTATTTTGCCACTTTTAGGGCAAAGGCCACACTCGAATGTGGTCTCAGATTTAAACCGTATTGAATATAAATAACATAACTTACTTTATTTAGCTCTGGCTGGAGACACTGTAGAAGCTCACCTCAAATGAAGATTGTCATGGACTATGAACTGGTATCTGTTATTTCTACTTTTTCCCATTATCTCCATTGTTCCAAGAGTTATGAGGTAATGATCTGTTAGAAGCCAAGAGAGTGAGAGGTGTGTGTCCTCATATTTTGTTTCTTCGTTTCCCTGCTTTGTAACACACCCTATTTCCGACAACCTCTTGACCCGGTGTGTTGGAGCGGACCGTGAGGCCTGTGACGCACACACGTTAAATATTTGCTTTGTCTCATATTTGCTCACAATGGCCTTTCAATGGCAGTGTGAGGTGCACTCATCCTGTGTTGTGCTTCACTTGATAAAGCGCTCGGGCCTTAATCAAAACTGCCACGGCGGTACGTGAGGTTGAGGATTGCTTGTTTGGATGATTGGTGATGAGTTCAAACTGAGAAAGAGTATTTGTTTAATTTATTTGACTAAATAATGACAAAACCTTTATTTATGTTTGAGAGAAATCATGTTCTTATGTCCTTTATCAGACTTTAAATGATGTTTTAATCAATGCATGACTTCTTTCAGCACAGTCTGGTGGGCTGCTTCTAGTCAAGGTGTCGAGAACATAAAAAATGAGCATAAATTAGCATACTGTACTAATCTGTATTAATAATATAACTTGTTATATCTTTAACTGAAATAATCAACTGAACTGAGTACTAATCTGTGGAACTGTGAGGAACTCTCAGGGCCAACAGTGTTTTAATTCAGTTTAATTTAAATGCTGTATTTAAACTCCAAAAACATTGTACTACTACTTTCGTTTCATTTTTGAGTTTTGGAACTTGGAAATGACAGAAAATTTAACAAACTATGTCATGATTCCAGAGGATGGGATCAATTTTATGAGAGAACAGTCAAAAAATGTTAGTTTAGCGCTAACGTAGTATTAGAAACACTATAGGGATGCAAGCTAAACTGAAGGTGTCACGGTTGGCTACTCTTGGTAATTAAACCAAAAGATACACCTTTTAACCCACTGCAGCACTGCCAGGTGTTTAAGCACCTTTGTACCAGTTTCAATGTCTGCTTTTAAAAAAAGCTTGGAAAACACAAAACATTCTGCTTAAATCAAGAAAGACTGCTGGAGCAAAGTTAGCTTCCTTAGTTTAGAAAGCCAAATATGACATATTTCACCTATGCAATATCAATTATAAAACAGCAATATTGTGCATGAGCCGTAATTTAAGTTAAACGTGACCAGTTTCCATAAAATGCAATGAAAACACTAGCTTTGTTGCTAACTTTCATTGCAATAAACAATGTTCCGACTTAGTTGCATATATATGATCTGTCAGCATTCACTTCCCAAATACGTTCTACTTTCCCAGATATTTCTTCTGAGAGCAGTTTTTGCCCCAGTGATTTTTCTGTCATTTTCTCATGGTTGACAGCAGTGACTGGTTGCGAGTAAAGTATCAGCCCCATGGATTTCCACATGACAGGGGTCAGAGCCTGGTGTGACAGTTACATTTCCAGCCCAGTGACAGCTTCCCTGTGGGCCGCATCGCCGGGAATTGATTACTAGCTGGACACTGCGTGTCAGTCACTTTGCTGGCTAAACTGTCCATGTGGACAACTGACTGATCTTCTCACTGCATAGAGACCCAATGGCCACACTTTAACAACCTGTTTCCCAGAGTATGCTTAGATCTGGGAAGAAAATGATACTAAATATCCTTTCCACAGTTTAATCTAATACAAACCAAGTAAAGTATTAATATACAGGCAGCAGTGCTTCTATAGGACACTGTGTTCACTTATTGTCCACTCTCTTAAACACAACTATAGTGTAAGTCCACTTTGTAGATTGTTGGATCACTTTGGTCCATTTTGTAAATTAAGAGATGAAATTCAAGTTCATGTACACAAACCTGTTAAAAGTTGAGGTAAATCTATGATGTTTTGGGGCTGTTTTTCCTCTAAAGCCCCGGGAACCTTGTCAGGATTCATAACACCATGGACTATATCAAGTACAGTGAGAGTTACACCAGGTTTTCATGGCTGCCCAATACCAGGTCAGATTTGGATCTTCTAGCAGGACAACGGACCAAGACATTCATCAAAATCCACACGAAAATGGTTCAGGGACCACAGAATCAATCTTCTGATCTTCTGACTGGATCTCAGGCCTAAACCCCATTGAAAACCTTCTGGATTCAAGTTGAAGAGAAGAGTCCAAATGACTCCAGATGACTTTGGACTCTGGAGAATCTGGAGAAGTTGGAGTATTGAGGAGTGGTCTGGAACATTATAGAAGGTTACATATGGGTTGAAGTGCAGGAATGCCAATACTTTTGACACATTATTTGGTTTTTATTTCATAGAGTGAATTTATTGTCATTATGAGATTTAGTTAATTGCCCACAGACATTTTTATCTTTTTTTTTTACCCCCATCTCCTGTAATTATGCATTTGACTGTATACATAAGTGAGTTTATGAGCCTGTGTGTGTTTGTGGCTGCATCACGCTGTTTGTGCTGGACGTCTGTCTGCCGTTGCTCCCGAGGGGCTCGGAAGGGAAGAGTTCATGCAGCTGTGGAACAGGATGCGATGAGAAAATACAAACGCTGGTTTGCTGACCCTGTGTACTTGAAAAAAAAAAATGAAGCCCTTTTACCTTTTAAATGATGGACCCTGGGACTCTGTGCCTCCTTTAACCAACACAGCTCCCAAACATCCCTCCGCGTCCCCGAGTTCAAGTTGAAAGGCGCTCCCTCCCTACTCCACATAATGCTATGTAAGCAAAGATCTGCAGCTCTCCCTTGAGAAAAGAAAGGCCCCAGCAATTAGGCTGTTTCATGTCACAGGCCTGTGCCTGCTTTCCTTTCTGGACAGCTGCCTGCAATACTTAAGACACCTTAAGACTCTTAAGTGGGGACCTTAAGACTCTGAGTGTGGAGCAGACAGTGGATAATTTTGGTTAGGGGCAGAAACTGTGAGCCAATCAGTAAAACAGATCTATGTCAGTATGATTCAAACCCCTGTTTGAGGCTGGCTACTCAGTCGCTGGTTTAAGTTGCACAAACCCCATTGAAAACTAGAGGAGCTGAAGCAAAGAGAGGACTCTGGAATTTCTTGTTTGATATTTTCCAACATTATCAGTATTGCAAGTTTATATTAAATTGCAAATAATATGAAGTTCAGCAAATTTTTTTGGGCGTAACTTAAGTGAAACTTGTATTTCTCTACTGGTTTTACATTACTGCAACTGGTATCCTAACATCATGCCTACAAATATATCACTGTGTCAACGGTTTTTAGGCTATATATAATGTTAATGATAGAAAAAATAGTGGCAAATCTGTTTTTGTGGTACTCTGTGGTCTTAAAACGCTGTGCATGTACGTCTCTGTACCTAAAAATGATCCTAAATTAGAGTCAAAAGCATCATGGAGGGTATTTCCCATTTTGTGCATTAAACATGTTAAGGACCTTTTGTAGACATAAAAACTGCAGACCTCTGGTTCCATCCACCACCACTGTGAGTCTGAATCATGTTCTCTACAATATTAACCAACCACTAAGCTATGCAGAGACTGAAAGGAGTCAGAGGTTTGAGTGGCAGAGTTGAGGTTGACAGTCAGATGATGGGGTCCAGTCATGCCTGTACTGTAGAGTAACAGGAAATCCATTAAGAGAAGATGCTTCTGAGAATTAATTTGTCTTTTATTTCGTTTCTTCAGAAATTCCATTTAAAAAGGGCAAGGTAAGCACTTCCAGTCAATTGCTACCACACACACAGACATGCAAACACACAAACACAGTGTATCAAGACCATTTCCTGTGCCCTCCCTCCCACCTTAAGCGATCCCCAGAGGCTGACTCACATATCTGGGAACAGGACAGTGGGGACACAGGGAGGGGTATATTAGCATTCGGCTCCATGGAGGTGACATAGGACATTAGGAATTCTCCGGGCCCTTTGCCAAGCAGGAATTGGAACATTATGTGTGTGCTTGCCCCCTTTGCTCTTCTGCCTGTCTTGTGCTTTGTTTGTGTGGAGGATTAGGAGATAAACTAGCCCTGTTTGCAGAAAGCAAAACAGCAGAGGAGCTTCAATAGGTGCACTTTAATACTGTTGCTTCACAGTTGTCAGTTGCGCTGTCCATTAATGGAATGGGGACACTTTTATTGGGGTTAACATGATAGACATAATACACTCTGTTTTTGATGTAGGTAATCTGTCCTGTTCTATCTGCTTGGGTTTTCCCTATTAGATGATGCCATCAAGCTTTGATAGTGAGGGTTCCTCTGAGAAATGTAAAGCAACACCCTCTTCAACCGTTTTTAATCTAATTTTACTGGACAGTTCAACATGCTTGAAGGGGAACTGCCAGTTCTGTTCATTCAGGTAACAGAAACCCTTAAGAGAAAGGCCAATCTCCAACAGCAGCATTGCTGGAGATCAAACTCGCAATCTCTCACCAACAGGGCCTACTGCTCAGATGTCCTAAAGTTTCAGACTTTTCTCAGTTTCCAGTTTTACACTTTCAATATATTTCTCACAGCAAATCAGCAGACTCTACAAGAAGATCACTTGTAACTCATTTGCTTTTAATTAACCTCACCAGTGTTGTGCTTTCACCCCTGTAGTGTTAGAAGCTCGCAGAAGGACCTGAAGACTCAAAGGGCCCAAAAGTTGCTACAATTCTACGTCTGATGTTGTAAATGAAAACAAAAGCAGTTTCTCGCATCTTGTTTTGTTCTTGTAGATCCTAACTGCACTGCTGGACTAATTTCTAAAAGTTAAAGCGGCGAAGAACAGACTAAACCCATAAATAGGCAAAGGAATTCCTTTGCTTAGAACCTAAATGACAAGAAGTCAGAGGCCGTGTCTGCTGGGAATCCAGAGGAACCATGTTGGCCCTTAGTAGCGCAAAGTCTCTCCAGCCAAATGGAACCTTATCATTAGCTGACCTCAAGACAAACATGAAAGCGCAACTGTCTGCATTCTGTCACGACTCGCCTGGGGGACCGTCTCCCCTGAAACCTCATTCTTTTTTTAGTTGGATGGGACCTGAAGTATTCAACGCCACCGACTGCAGTGGGCTTCGGCAAAATAAAGAGAGAAATTTCGTTGGTTCCCCCATTCAATTACCTCAGGGTTACAGAGATACCAAGAGTTCGATTGCCATGTTTCTGGCCTCAGCTTTGGCAAAGGGTAGATAAAGGGGTAGATATAGACATCTATTTAAAGTTGTGGCCAGATATGGATACCTAACATTCTACCCAGAGTTTCGGCAGTGTAGGATGGGGCGGTTTAGATCTGTGAGATTCATTTTCTCAGGCAGGGGTAAGCAGACATATTTCAAAATCAAAGTTGTTCATGAAGTGATGACAGCATTGCTGGAGTTGTGAAAATCACTTGTGAACATGCTTGCAGAAAAGAGAGCATTTCTTTAGGAGAAAGAGCCTGGAAGATTCAGAAAGAACGCTGTTATCGCAGAAATATTATATCCGTTATCAGTGTCTCCTAGTTGTAGTGCATTACTCACGGCCTGTGAGATGGAAGGAGAGTTGCAGGGTTGTGACACAGGTAATGTTTCTTTCATATGTGAGAAAGAGCAGGAGTTTAGGGGAAAGAGCGAGCCTTAAGTGAGAACAACGATCCTTATCTGATCTCACAAATCCAGGAAAGAAGAGATCATATCCAGACCCAGAGAGTCTGGCAAAGTGGACCACAGTAGGGGAAGCGTACCATTAACTTTGTGGCATGGGTTTTCAGTTTTGTTCTTTGGCCAGGACAGGGAGATGAGAATTATGGTTTATGATATGTGAGCTTTATGGGTTTTAAATGAATGTGACAAAACCTAAAAATAATCCATACATAATTTAAAAAGGTGCATAGACTATTTTTATCTAATTTATTACCCAGTGGTCCATTTATGATCATTTTTCCATCCTCCCATTCTTCCTTTAAATTTGGCTGTTCTTGTTACTGTATCTTTAAGACTTACGAACAGTATTTAAATGACATTTGTTCTGATTGGCTAGGCTATACAGTACATCATTCAGAAAGTGTCCATAACTAATCACTTAAAACTTCAGTTTGTATGAATGGGTTTAAAAAATGTTTTATAACATTAGCAATATTTACAAACTTAATTTTTTGCATAATATTGCATAATGTCGTATATTTTTGTTTGACTTTTTATACACTTACGATGTTTATGCACTTTTAGCTACACATTTTTCTGCCCATTAAATATTAGTCTTGGGCTGGTTAGGCCCTTTTTCTATGCGCATCTCCAGAGTTGGGATTATATTCGTTTTTGTGTTCTAACGTGTATTTTTCATTGTTCTATCTTTATTCCTTTGCAGCTCTGCACCTTGAGGAGTGGGTTAGGGTTCCCTTCAGTAAAACCATAGTACATTTTTCCCTCAAATTTTTGCTCAAAACTGATTGGTGATGCCTCCTTTTCCCCCATGTGGCACTGGGCCTGGTGGGAGGAGTCATAATGAACGGTGCTGTATGACTAAGCAGAAGTCTTATATGTACGTATTACATTTGCACAGCTACTCAGATCCTGAAGTGCATGTGTGTATGACTTCAGAGCACAGATCAGTCTAACACCAAAACAAAAGCCTATTTTGTCCCTCATATTCCGAGTGGCGTAACAATTGTAAACTCCCTAACACATCTGTCCACGGCTTATCTGCGCATCCACAGGGGAAGCGTATTACAGTGCACTTAATATGCACACTTAATGCATCACCTTACTAAAAGCCTATTTATTCAGACTTAACTGTGCATCCTATCTTCCACTGCCCTAATTTAACAGGACACTTAGCGGAAGCTTTTAGGAAAGCTTATGGATTGCTGCCCTTTTATATAGTCTTATGTCGTAGAGGTATAAATGCACTTCCCTAATGGACACTGAGGAGAACAGACTTTTTTCTTGATATGATTATTAACAATAATTTTTGAATATGACATACCCAACAAAAAATTCTGAAACATTTGTCTTAATGATTGAAATCAAATTTAAATATATATATATACATATATATACATATATATA
>JBBKCR010000002.1:2881276-2900383 GCA_037577295.1 Ladigesia roloffi | reverse complement strand
TCACTGATACCTAACTACACCTGATCACCACCATCACTGATACCTAACTACACCTGATCAACACCGTCACTGATACCTAACTACACCTGACCAACACCGTCACTGATATCTAACTACACCTGATCAACACAGTCACTGATACCTAACTACACCTGATCAACACCGTCACTGATACCAAACTACACCTGATCAACACTTGTCACTGATATTTAACTACACCAATCTTTACACATAAGACAACACCTGTAATAGAAGGTAAACCAAGGTTAAGAAGGTATGGAGTTGTGTGTGTGTAAGCACCAAAACAACATCTTTACACCCGAAAGAGACCCAGTGCTGCATTGAAGGCCGAGCTATTAGCGCCCTGTAGCTCTCTGCTGCTGTAAAGCAATTTGTTTTGCTATCACGCCCTAAACGTGCTTCCGACTTGAGCAAGCCTCTCTCATATTGACCCTCATACCTCACCATATACAGCATCTCCCACGCACAGACATACACACACACACACACTCAGGGGAGTGGGGGAGGTGCTAAAGGCTATGACAGGAGTGCGTTCAGTAATCAGAAGCCAAGTCACATCCTGTCCCCTTCCCTCTCCAGCCCATCAGGCTTCACCTCTTGGTTTCCTTCTCCAGATTAGCTCCCCTGTTTCCTGAGGAGCGATTAAGAGACTCCTCTGCGCTGCAAGTCATGTTTAACTTGGAGCCCAGCTGTCCACAGACTGATGATTTGTCACCTGCGTTAACCCCTTAACTTTATGGGCACATGCTGCAGTTCTTTAGCATATAACTACACAGCCAGTCAAACGTTTTTAACATTTATCCATTTATTTCCTAAAGTGCTGATATTTATTATTGGTAAACAGTGAAAAGTTGTTGAGTGACTATAAATTAAAATATGTCACATGAGACAAGTGTCCTTTATGAGATGAACGAATCTGTAACAGTTCATGGCAGACATCCGTTTAACGGGTTGTGTGGTGATGCAGAGTCAAATTCTATTTATATGTGTTCATCTAACTATGTTCAGGTACTTGACAAGAATAAAAATCTTCAGTTTAGAAAATAAATGGATATGTGGTAAAACACATGGTGTTCAGAAACTTTTGACAGGTGTTCTGTCTTTCCCCAAACTACTTCTTTAAATTACATTTAATGTAGTATCTTTAAATATTACATTCATTCAACATAAATACAGTGTACTGCATCTCTAACTGTATCCAGACACCATTTCAAATGAGAGTATTCACCTACGTTTAGGTGTCTCATTGCACACAGATGTTGTGGACACATTGTGTAATCAATAGCTGATAGAACCGATGTTTTGGCTCCATGTCATATGCCAAGTGTCGGCTGGAGATGTGTAAACGCCTGAGCTGTGGAGCTGTTCTTTGGAGTGACAGAACTCCATCCAATGCCTTTGGGATGGGATGACTCTTAAGTGAAACTTGTGATCCACAACTAATCATCTAATATCAACACCTGGGGTCACTAATGCCCTCATGGCTACATTCAACAGTTGGTGCAGCCTTCCAAGAACTAGATCCTGCTACAGCAGCAAAGGGTTCAAACTCCCTTTGATCATAAACGAAATGTCAGTTGAGCAGGTAACATCATCAGTTTGATCAAACGATCATCTTTCATGTGCGTGCAGAAAAACACGCGACACCACAAGAAGCCTTTTGAGTGTAATCCCACGTGTTCTCAGTTAGCATCACGCCAGCGCCTGAGCCGCAGTGCATTACCCTCATTTAGAGTCCAGGTAGCAGAACTGAAACGGCCTGCAGACTCATCCACCCTCGCAGAAGACTACTACTGTTACATATACGCTTCTTACTCGCTGTAGACTCATGTGCATTTTACAGTTCCTATTGATTTCGCCTCAAAATGATCTGTAGCTCCAGGTGGAACTGGCCTCATGCATCTATGGACCTTCAGCAAACATCTGGAGGAGAGAAACTGAAGTATTCAGTTCTGGTGCTCAGGGACTGTGGTAGTACTGCATCCACAAACACACACACACACACACACACACACAAAAGCACATTTATGCCTATATGTATATATACAGAGCATTACAATGAAATTAAATCTGAGTCTCCTACACACTCTTGTAATACTTTGGTGCAAAATCAATTTAAATGGAAACAATTAAAACACAAATGTGCTTTATTTCGGTCTAACTTTTTTTGTTTATGGTGTGTGTGTTTGTGTTTATATTTCTCAGTGTATTTTATAATTATGTAACAGGTCTTCTTTAGTTACTCTTTCTTTTTCTAATATAGATGTATGCTTATAAAATGTGCTTTTTTATCACTGGAAACATTTGGTTATTTCTCCTGAACAAAAACTAACATCCCTAACCCTGTCCTGTATACACACACACACACACACACACACACACACACACACACACACACACACACACTCACACACGTACAAGTTCTTTGACTTTTGTCAGCCTTGTCGTGACACCCGAGTATCCGGCCTGCTGCTTTATCAGCCAACCTGAGGCCAGCTGTGACAGGCATGAGGAAGCACCCGAGAGCGTCCCAGTCACTGAGTTTCCCCCCAGCCTGACAGCCTGTCTCTCCCTCAGCCTGACAGCAGCTACACTCATCACTCTGGACCCCATTGATTAACATTCAGGCCTCTTTGTGGCCATTGGGACTAGCTGGTACACCATCACTGGAAACATTCTCCACACGACCTGTCACTCATTTCAACCTTTATCTGCTGGAGCACAGTAACAGTCAGGTTTGCTACTGATGCATTTATGCCTAATGACCTTTTTGATATGTTGAAATAGCTGGAAATCAACAAATGCTTTACTAACGTGTGATATCGTGTTATTTCAATGTCTCCACACAATACATTTTCTGCAGTTTTTCATGTAGAACTTGAATCATTATTCTGTTTTTAGGAAACCAAGTCATCGGAGGGCAAATGCTACAGCTATCACACACAATCTAACACACTCCATTTTAATGGCAATGACAAAGGTCGATAAATTATATGAAACTTTCACAGAGAGAACTTTTCTTCACTTTTATTTTTTTCGCATTTATTTAATTTATCAGTGCATAGATAGAAAAGTTCTCTGAGAGAGAGAGAGAGAGAGAGAGAGAGAGAGACTTATTGACAAGATGGCGCCGATGTGTATGGCCTGCCGTATACACTACTTTTGTTTTTACTGTTATTTTTATGTGTTTTGCATAATGTCAACTCACTACTGACATATGATCACCAAACACTTCTGGAGCTTCGTTTGTCTGCTGTAAAATATGAGCAGTTCGGCCACGAAGGACGAGATTCTGTTACTCCACTCTTGGCGGGAATACCAGCTTTCCTCTACTGAGCTCCAAGTTCACCACGTCGGAGAAAGTGCCATAGACGCCGGGGGAATCACAGCGGGTGTCTGGTAAAGCTTAAAGCTTCTGAAGCTCAGCCGTCTAAGCTCTTTTCGGTCCAACATGGGTTGGCTCCTCGCCGTTCTGCATTCGGGAGTTCCCGGGACTTTGTCAACTCCTGGTTGGTACCTGATGTCAGCTCACCTCAGCTACTTCCACCTCCGTGCCCAAGGCTACGCCGGCGAGGAGTGAATCATCAGAACCTGCGGCTTTTGCTCTGCGCTCCACTCTCAACTGCAGTGCTACACCCAGCCCCATCAAGAAGGGTCTGGTCAAGAGTGAGTCCAGCGCTATCTCTGAACTGCTACCATGTGATGCCTGTGTTTTAATTCCCCACGGTGCTCAGGACGTGGGGGAGGGCTAGCGACAGTTTACAAACCAAAGTTTGACTGCAAGCAGCTGTTTTCACCGGCCTTTTTTTCGAGATGTGAAATCAGCCTTTTCGAGTTGGGTCGCTCTCCTGCGCTGCTTTGTGCAGTGGTGTATCGGCCACCTAAGTATAATAAGGACTTCCTAGGTGAATTTTCCAAATTCTTGGCTGAAGTTATGCCAAGATATGACCAAGTGGTTATTGTTGGTGATTTCAATATTCATGTACGTTGTCCGGACAAGCCTCCGATGAAGGACTTTTTAGATTTAGTGGACTTGTTCAACTTAACTCTGTAAATGGTCCCACTCAGGAATGTAGACATACATTAGATCTTGTTTTATCAGTTGATCAGTGATGCTGTGTTTTCAGACCATATGCCTGTTTTATTTGATGTTGTTCCTCTGTGTCCGTCTGCGAAACCTTGTGTTACTGCTCGTTACCAGCGTGTTTTTAAACCTTCCACTGCTCTTCAGTTCTCCGCTATTTTTAGGTGTGATCAGACATTACAACCCTCAGCAACTTTTCAATTTAATTCTGCCTGCCAAAATGCTCTAGATTTGGTAGCTCCACTAAAGTTTAGTCACCCAAAGACTAGATCAGAACCATGGTTGAATGGACAGGTTGCAAGTGTCTTTTGATATCTTAAGAGAAAATTGGTTTGGTTTTTAGAAAGCGGTGAAATCTGCTAGATCAACGTTTTTCTCAAATTTCATCACAACCCACTCATTCATTTTAACACACTGACCTCTGTTCTTAATTCTCACAAATATGTTGCTTTGAAAGCTTCTGTGGAAGCCTGTGACACATTTCTGTACTTTTTTCTGGAGAAAGTGGTATGCAATAGGTCCCAAATTGTACTTCCTGCTGCTGATCTGTCCATTTTAATACCCTGTTTGGCTATGTTTGGCCACTTAGAGCCCGTCTCTCTCCTTTTTGTAGAGCAGCTGGTCACAGGTGTGAAACTGTCTGGATCCCCTTTTGATGTTATCCCTCCTCGTCTTTTTAAGGAGGTTTTCCTTATTTTGGCTCCTTTTATTCTGTCTATTATTAATGGTAGCCTAACTTCTGGTGTGGTGCCCAAAACATTTAAACATGCTGCTGTACAACCCCTGCTGAAAAAATCAGGTCTAGACCCTTCAGTTTTGTCAAACCTTAGGCCTATCTCAAAGCTACCGTTCCTGGCTATACTCCTAGAAAAGATTGTATATTCTCAACTGAAGCCTTTTCTAGATGAACACTCAATTTTGGAAGTCTTCCAGTATGGGTTTAAAACTCTGTTAAGAGTTTGTAAAGTTTGTTAGCCACTGACTCTGGCGATTCTGTACTTCTGGTGCTTCTAGATTTAACAGCTGCTTTTGTCACCATAGATCACCATATCCCTGTCTCTAGGTTGCATCAATGGGTGGGCATTAAAGGTTTAGCTCTCCAATGGTTCATGTCCTATACCTCAGAAAGAAGTATCTGTTTTAGTATAGAGAATTTTACTTCCACTTGCATTCTTGGTCCTCTTTTATTTGCTCTGTACCTGCTGCCACTTAAAGCTATTTTCTGGAAACATAATATTTATTTTGATTGTTATGCAGATGACTGTCAGGACAATGCCACTGTACTCTTCCGAGTTGCACTCCCCATGTCCGTGATGTCGGACTGTCCTCCCTCCAGCCCAGGTGTCCTTGTCCAGCGGTCCGGGTCCCTCTTCCAAGGACCCATCAGTGGCCAGGGTGGTGTCTCCACTACCTGGCAGGCCTTTCTCCAGCAGGGTGCTCTTAGTCCCCAAGTCCGGGCTCAGTGACCTCAGCCCTACCCAGCACCCCGCACCGACATGCAGGCACTCCCCTCTGGGAGACTGGGTGGGACGCTCGTCATGTCCCTCGTGGTCCGGTGGCCAGACTCCACCCGAAGGCTGTAAGACTGCCCGGTCTGACATATTATCCCCGCTTCCCCCCCCCAGGAACCCCACAAACCAGGCTAATTCCGGGGACACACGACAGACTGGACCTGGGCTGACCTGCGCGGGGTTGGCATGCATGGGACTGGCAGGATCGGGGCAGGCAGGATCGGGGCAGGCAGGATCGGGGCAGGACGGAGAGGGACAGGCTGGAGCAGGACAAGCTGCAGCCCCTGCTAGGCCTCCCAGAAACCCCCACAAACCAGGCCACATGGAGGGGACAGGGGCATCTAGTTGTCCCTGGTCGAGACTATAGGGATGGGGCAGATAGGGGCGGGGGGAGTCGACGCGCAGAGTGTGGCTTTTAGCTTCTTCCACGAGATCCGCTTGTAAATACGCCGCCACCCAGGCATTGAGGGCAGCGTTCCACTCATGGACCTAGAGGGCCTCCTTCGAGGTTAGCTTGTGATGATAAAGTGGATGTCGCCATCTGTCACGGTCGAAGGCGCAAACCCCCGACCGTGATTTACCTCTAGGCTCGGAGGGAAGGACAGGAAACCAGGGATCCATGACGAGAGGGATTTTATTTAAACAGAAGCAAACAGAGAAACCAAAACATGTCACTGGGGCCGGAAAGAACAATATTAACAGGGCAACACGGGAACAGGAACAGGAATACTTGGGGGTTGTGAGGCGATGGCGACATAAGGATGAAATGAACAGAACCAGACTTAAATACAGAACTAAACGAGACTCAATGAAAGCTAAACACAAGACAGCTGAACCAAATACAACATGTAGCACATAGACACACAGACACTTGACAGCCGAACCAAAACAGAACAGGGGTGTCAAAATAAGAGTCCTTTGAAACAAGCGTGAAAATTAAATTAAAAAGCAGTGGCTAAAAGCAGCCACTGACCGAACCGACACAACAGTGATCCATGCCTTTTAACCACTCGACTTGATTACTGTAATTCCCTTCTTTTTGGAGTTAGCCAGGCCTCCTTGGCATGCCTACAATTGGTGCAAAACGCCACAGCTCGATATTTAACTGGTATAAGCAGGAGAGCGCATATTACCCCATTTTTGGCGTCTCTTCACTGGCTTCCAGTTCCTATTAGAATCAGTTTTAAAATTCTTTGAATTGTTTTTTGAATGGTTCTGCCCCTCTTTATTTATCTGAAATCCTGCACCCATATACACCATCCCGCTCTCTCAGGCCTGCAGAACAGAGGCTTTTTTCCAATCCAAAATCACGTTGCAGACTCAGAGGTGAGAGGGCTTTTTCAGTCGCAGCTCCACAATTATGGAATGACTTGCCAAGCCATGTTAGGCAGACCCCTTTTAAAAACACACTTTACTCCTTGGCTTTTGACCAGGTGTGAGGTGATGACTTGTGGCTTTTGTATTTGTTAGATTTTTCTGTGTGCATAGATTTTTTACATATTTTTAATATTTGATTTTTCTTCTTATTGATTTCACAGATTGTTTATTATTATTATTATTATTATTATTATTATTATTATTATATATTATTATTATTATATTTTACTTTTATTTAATTATTTAATCATTATATCGAATTATTTTATTTTATTTTAATTCAATGTATTTTATTATGTTTCTGTTGTTTTTAACTATTAAATTATTTTTGCATCGTTTATATTTATTGGCCTGTATGGTGTTTTCTCTGTTTCTATGTTTTGCTGCTACTGTACAGCACTTTGGTCAGCCTTGCTGCTGTTTGAAAAGTGCTTTATAAATAAAATGGTATGGTATGATGTGAATCATTCATCTGCTGTGGATGAACCCTAGCAATTGAGCTACTTTACAATTGATTCAGTTTTCATAAATAACAGCACATTGTGATCAGAGACCTCCATCCTCAAAGCCCCCCACCCAAGACCCCCTGAAAATTGGTTCATTGGTACGGTCAGTAATCAACCAATGATTGACTAATGACATTTACTACTAATAAAATACTAGTAATAAAATGTCTTATTTTTTTTCATTGCAATTAGGTTTACAGCACATTAATTAATTAAGTTACAGTATATCGAGCCCTACAGATAAGAACACATTAGACATTTTATATAAACATGTAAATAATATACTTTTTGTATGCTTTATTAGCCAGAAAATGATTTTATTCTTCACCTAGTATAAATATATTTATAATTAAAATATTAGATATTTAACTATTAAATCTATATAACTCTATATCACAACACAACCAGTTAATAGGAGTCAGACAAGCACTGTACCAGATTTTGGTACTTAGAAATGAATCTTAGAAATGAAACCTGTTTTATTTGATGTATTTTGATTTTTAGTGGTACACTCAACAACTTTCCAGAGTTTAACAAGAATAAAATCGTGCAGTTTATGAAATAAATGTAAAAGTTGCAGAAGTCTGTGTGCAAAAACAGTTGATTTAGAACAGTAATAGCCAGCAGCTTGTGTTACCTAAGCTAATGTCCATAGGCTTCAGTGTTCTGATTTGTGTTTATTAATCAGTTCTTCAGCAGAAACAACACACGTGTAGGAAACACAATACATTAACCTCATGAGTTTGTTCCCCTTGTGGTTGGAAACAGGTTACTATAATTGTGACTTTTAGGAAGCATCTTCCAGTGTATTTCTGCAGCCTCAGCCCTTTGTTATTCTCCCGCATTACAGTTACAGGTTTTTTTAATAGTAGTGCTGAGATACTTTTTATAACCATGCTTTTGACTTTCACATCCTTTCAGAATGCTTGGTAATGACATTGTTGTGATCGGTAGCAACCTTCATAACATTTTTGATATTACAACAGAAACTCTGTTATTCAGTCTAGCAAGATCACTGACACAAGGGCAAGAACACACAGTGGGTCAGGAGAACCAGCCATGGGCCTGCTTTAATGATCACATATGTTGACTGTATGCCAGTGAAGTTCTGCAGTTGTATGAGACCTTTGGTGTGCTGAAGATGAGATATTCTGGTTCATCTCTAGAGGTCTGGTGGAACCAGGAGTTACATTCGTCCATTCTAGTGATTGGATGAGTGTCTAGGACACCTCATTGTTGAAGAATGTACTAATGTATATATAGAGAAATTGTGCTTGACTTGTACCGGTACTGATGAGATTTAAACATTTTCATCACTATTGAAAAATGCTGAGTGTGTAGAAAAAAGTGGTTTCACTCTCATCCCCATCTAACTGTGACCTTTGAAGCCCACTGTTGACTGTTTGCCCTTTTTCAGGTTGACTAACAGGCCCGTCTGGCTTCTCAATAGGATTTAGTCACCTAAAGGCCCACTAGAAGTGAAAGCGAGTCTCACAATGGTGCCGCTGCCGCCACTGAGTCAAGTGGCAACTCTCTCCCACACTTCAGGTGAAGTGCTTGGGCTGAAACGAGGCGACTGCGAAGATCCCTCCAGCACTTCAGGCTCTCAGTGGCAGTGGAACCGTCTCACTCATTAATTCGCTTTTATATTACCTTCTGTTTTTTTTTGCTCTGGTTATTGGTTCAGTTCTTGTGGCTGCTGGGTGTCCTTTGTTGTTGTATAACAGGCTGGGAGAGAGATTAGTCACCAGCCAAACACAGACACCCTTCATCACAGGCCCGCCGCATTCTAGAGAGTTCCTCAGCACACTTCCAGGGAACATTTACTGACGAGGTTAATAAACAATTTAACGAGAGATTCACACAAATAAAACAACTAGGTTGGAGAGAATCAGTGCTACATTTTCTTTCTTTCTTTCACTTTTTCTTTCTTTCTTTCATACTATATATATAACCTGGTTGGGTCACATTCAGCTATTAAAATTCAGATAAGAAAAAACAGTGCACCAACACTATATATCCAGGCTGGATGACAATATGGCCTAATTGGGACGTCTTTTTATTATTGGGACAGTGTACAGTATCACATCAACCTTTCTTTTTTAAGCGGCTTAACAAAGCTTCCAACAAAGACCTCGAAGAACCTTGAAGGTTTTGTTCATTGTGCAGAAAATGTCTCATTCGAACAATTCCAGGCAGAACAAGAGAAACCCAGAGGAACCTTGCAAGAACCAATTTTATGAGCGTGTATGAAAGCGTTACAGCATAACAACCGGCACTACAGTTGGATCTCCTTACAATCCTTAAGCGAAGGCCTATAAAAATGAGATATATTGAATTTATTTTTTTCAATATAGTTCTAGGTATAAATGGAATCCGTTTTTTTTATACATTTCTCTTCTTGCATTTGGCAGTGGCCGCACACGTCTGGCTTGGCGTTCCTCCATCCCGAAAACAAGCCGAGGTGTACTGTGGCGAGGATTTACAGCCAGGGCTTACGAGCATCCTGTCATGGGGCTCTGATAATGCACTGTGTGTGTGAGAGCATCAGAATGTCAACACCTGGCGCGGATCTCTCCATGATGAGATGGTAACAGGTGTGTGAGAGCACAGCAAACACCCCAGACACTGGAACAGGTGCTGGAGTTTGGGTTTCAGGGCTCGGTCAGATCGCTCATGCCACCAGCATTAGTGGCCGAGGCCCCAGCCAGCCTGCAGACACTAATAGCGGTTAGGTACACTAATCCCGACTCGGACTATAAATGTTAATAGCTGGCTAGGTACGGTAATCTGCGATTGGTGACATTTGGTCTACCTTAATCTAAAGATGTATTAGAGGGAGTTAGAGGGAGATGGACGGCGAGGGATAGGAGGAATTACTCTAATCAGAGTGGAGCACAAATGTGTAAAACACTCATTAAGCTTAGGATGGGAACAGTAACCCCCCATCGCCAACCCCCACACAGTGGGGGGTCTTGCATCTGGATGTCAGTTGGGGTACAAATGGAGGGTCTTATGAGTAAAAACAGGGGACAGGGGGAAATACCATACACGCTCTAAACAATACATCTGAAATATTCTCACATGACCTACTCATCCCTGTGCCACAAACGCATTTACCAGTGTTAGAAAATAGTAAACATTTGATTAAATGTTGTGACACTCTTATAACTTCAGTACCAAGGGTTTTGTGACCCCAATCCAATGTATTACAATTTTGAGTTTGATATTCATTTCAAATGATTTTGGTTTTATGTGTGGGGGAAAGGTCATGCTGTTTGGGAGGATTAGATATTGTTTGTGATGTACTGATGCTAATTTTGGAATGTTGAAATCTTGGAATGATGTTTCAAATCTGCCTGGTTTTGATATGCTACAACAGGAACCATATCCCCATTTAAAGAGTTCACAAAAACACTCCCACTATCCACTTTAAAGTACTGTTATATAACTTAATATATCTGTTGTCTACATGTTTTATTTCATCTTCATGTGAGATTTACACACTATGGAAGGGTCTTTTTGTCAAACAAACATAAGGAGGGTATTATGTCGAATTACATGATGTGCAATACTAAAATGCAGCAAAGCCTGTGGAAAGAAAAGGAAAAGAAAGCACCCTAATCAAAAAATCTTCATTGATTATCTTAATATGTAATGAAATAAAGGATAAAATTATATAAAAAGGCAGCATGCCCAGCTACATTTTCTGAAGAACTGCTTAAATTCTAAACTTATCACTGGCAGAATGTTTAATAATGTAAATGCTGCCATTGAATAACATATCTGAATAGGCTGCTATAAAATAGTCAAACAAAAATAAAAAAATTCAGAGAAAAATTCTTTCCATTTTTGATTTTTTATTTTTTTTTACAATTTTAAATGTAATTTAAGGTAGGTTAGTGCGCTATTTATTACAAATCATTGGTTTTACTTTTACAAAAATAAATAAACAAATAAATGAAGTTTTGGATCTTATAGCACCAACATACATCATCGATTAGAAATGTCTAAATTAAGTACAAATAGATAAACACAAACAGTGGAAATCAATAAATGCATAAATGAATTAATAAACAAACATGAATCACTGAAGAATGCATGAAGAAATGTTGATGGCTGCTCCTAAAGCAGGGATAATCTAATATCAGAGAGATCATTGTTTGTTTATAGGTTCTCTACAGATCCCACTGTAGCTACTTCTTCATCACAGAGATGCTCACAAAGGTGGCTGAGGTTGATGAGGTTGGCTGGTTGGTGAGAGACGTCCTTGAACATTGGACAGGGAGAACCTAATGTAGATATAAATATAAGATATTTTAGCATCCAAAGAACATCCACAGACCATGTGGGCCTCAGAATCACCGTGCTTTCTCAGGGAAGTGTAACAACAAGAAAGTGTTTGCTGATATTTCCTATTAATATATGATACAACAGTTTATACAGTGAAAAAAGACATACACGTTGTTAAATATACGACAATAAGCCAGTACACCATCGATTTCCCCTGAAACCAAATCTTTCCCAAGACACGAGTGTAATCACCTCCATGGATCCTCATCCACAAGCTCAAATCCTCCTGAACGTTGTAAGCCGATAGAGCAACCATATGCCCCTGAATATCATTCATTCAATTTTGGGTGAAACCATGTCTCGGCTTCCCCTCCCCAAAACAGTGTTGAATTTCCAAGGCCTTGGAGTTAAGCTGTGCCCCCGACCACCACCCCATCCTCCCCAGGATTAGGGTATAGATCTACCCATGTCCGTCCCTCCCCACCCCCAATGTCTGTTGTTCTTCTCTTTTCCACTTATGCTAGTATTATGCCGATAGATAGACTCAGATTAGCAATGTGTTTATGTTGACAGCCGCCGAAGTGGGATTAGATCATGCATGTAGGCTGCAGAAGGAGGGGCAATCGTATTATGTGTTTGTGTGAGTGTGTATAGGTGTGTATGTATGTTTTGGGATTTAGGGCTGACTAGCCCAGTCAGGTCAGGCCTGCTGTTGACCCCTTGGCACACAGGGGGGCAAATCCAGGTAGTGGATCACCAGCTGGTTGGTGGTGGGATGTGTGGTTCATTTTTTTTGCCCTACTTTAAAATACGTGTTTGTAATAACTGTATTAACACTGTAATTACACTGTAAATACTGAGATGTATTTGTCGTTAAATGATTATCAATTGTTCCTCAATGTATTACATGTAGCAGCATGAGAACATTGCAGTGTAATCCATCTGTAATTCTAGTGGTTATATGGTTGTTACAACTAGTGTTATAACACAGTTATGACACACAAAGAATAGAATGTGAGGGATTTTTTTTTTTTATTCAGAATGACTGCCTTGCCACATCAACCATGAGGAGCAGAACCCATAAATGAAAAAAATTCTCTCATTGAAAACAAGATCTATTGTGATGTTGGATATTTTACTGTAATTTTAATCTCCCTCAGTAAACACTGTAGCCACATGCCCTTTTTTGGTTGTGAGTGCAGTATGTAGAATCAGCTGGACTCAATTCTGATTTTTGTCCCTGAAACTGATTTAACCAGTAGAGCAGGTGAAGAGCAGGTGAAACTCCTACATTTCGTGGATGTAGAAAGTTGTTAAAAAACATGCTTGAATGAAAAATATCACATGAAATATTGTCCATTTCCCTAAACTTGTCTTCCATTCATCTTCTCAGTACAACCAATGGGACAGGAGTTGGATTTGGATTCTTGGATTACTTTGGTAATGCTGCCATTCCTCCCAGAAAAGAAGCATGAAATCTACTGAGGATCTTCTGAACTTGTGTGGCCCTTTTTGTAAGGTTTGTCCATTCTTCAGTAATGAAGTCTCTTAGACACTCATCCAATCACTTGTCATCTCAATAATGGGTGAGTGTAACTGCTGGTTCCTCTGAAGGCCACCAGACCTGTAGAGATAAACCAGAAGATCTTATCTTCAGCACACCAAATGTCTTATACAACTCCACTACTACAGAACTTCCCTGGATTTCATGGGGTTCTCCGTTAGATTTGAAACTCTAACATTCACCTACAACCCCAAAATTGGTCCAGCTCCTTCTGACCAATCTCCTTCTTGGAGAACAGCCCAACTCCACCCATGTGGAAGGAACTTCCCCTGAGGGACTGAACTGCAGAACTGTGATCTGAAAAGGTCCTGGTTGGATTCTCTCTCTGTGATCTGGGAGATTCTGGTGGTTCCTCTCTGTGTGACCTGAGAAGGTCCTGGAGGAGGACTCATTCCATCTCTGGTAGAATGTTAGTCTACAAGCAGCTCTTAATTTTAAGTCTGGGTTCACTCGTTTGAGGGATGAGTTTTTTGTGGACTAGAAGCCATGCGCCTCATTCAGCAGAAGAGTCAGCAGTTTGTTCCAGGTGTTGGTAGATGCCAGTCTTGTATGTAATGTGAGATTTTTGTCAGCAGTCAACTCCCTTGGCTGGCACATTGAGACGAAGTCAATGTAAATCAGTAAGTTATTGGAAAGGAGAAGTGAGAGAGCGAGTCATCAAGGACCTGGGGAAAGGTTGACCACATTGTAGCCATGTGAGTTCTTGCACACACACACACACACATTTGTTGCATGACCACACATCTTGCGACATTGTTCGAAGCGCAGTTTAGTGCATGAGCTACTTGACTAGGTGAGACCGCGAAAGCACAGCCAGTTCCTTCTATTCCTCTTCCAGCCATCTTAGCCTAGCTTGGCTTAGCATAGCATTCAGCCCTTTTACCAAGACCATAATTACACATAATATGTACTGGGGGACACATCTGATCCAATGTACAGGTGTTCCCTGCCCAACAGTATAAAACTAAAATAAATAAATAAAAAAATATACTGCAATGTTATAATAGGCAATGACGCACTGCCGTCCATGAAATGAATTACTGCCAGTTCTTCTTGTATCAGGGTGGATCCTAACACAGTGTAAGGTTTGTCCATGTTCTGCTTAACATCAACAGAAACAAAATTCTTGGCTATGAGTACAATCAATATAAATCACTGTACTCTCTCTAACATTATGTGAAAAGCAGTTACTCTATATCACTGTATCTCAGAGCTGTTATAAAAATGATAATGTTATGAATAGTTATAGTCTTGCAATGTTACTCAAATGTCCTAACTGTCCCATGTGGTAATATTGTCTGTGGTTTTGCGTATATTACAGGTTACATGGTAATGAGAGGCTTGTTTTTCCTGTGCTGGCGTTAATACATTGAAAAAATGTTTTATAATGGCAGGAATAGAGTTTTCTATTTTTTGGAGGGTAGGTGTTGTTGGCAGCAGATTTGGTCCAACCCAGTGTTGACTTCATGGCCACGACCTCACCTTTCGCCAAGCTAGCCACGTGGACAAGGACTGAGATATCACCAAAGCACCTGCACACATTTCAAAGTGTCGTGCTCATTAAGCTACATGGCTCCTACAAGTTCATCAACTTGCTCAAGTCTAGATTCAACTTGAATAAAAGCAGACTCCATTTAATATCACCTGTGATAGATTCTGCATATGAGCAAGTGGATATAACAGATATATCTATTTTGACCAGCTAAAACATATATGCTAATATAGGGCTTTGTAAGTCATCATTGAACATTTCATTAGCTTTCATAACATTGTAAGCACCTTCTTTATCAAAGACATTATAGGGTACCTGAAAACAAAACCTCAATCTGGTCATCTTACAATCATTTCAATTTTTTTGTTTTTTGAGAGGGAGTTACATGTAAGTCTTCACACTGGCTTAGGAGAGGACATTTTTTCTTCTCTCAACAGCCTTTTCTCAACAAAAATAACTCAACTTCTTATCTGGAGATTACTGAGTACTTGTTTTTGAGAAAAATTATTTGATCGCCTGCTGAATTTGTGCTTTGCTGACTTACAAAAAATAAAAACTCTCTAATTGAAATAAAGAAAAACATGTTAAATAAAAGTTATGCATCGATTTGCATGTCCCTGAGTGAAATAAGTATTTGATGCCCTACAACCCAGTCAGACGTCTTGTTCCCACTGGCTGGCTGTGTGTCCATGTTGTACACAGATTACAATCAATCAATCAATTACAGATACTCCTGATCTTAACCCATTATGTGTATAAAGCACACCTGTCCATAGGATCAGTTTCTTCCATTCCAACCTCTCTACCACCATGAGCAAGACGAAGAGCTGTCAAAGGACATCAGGGACAAGACTGTAGACTTGCACAAGGCTGGAATTGGTTATAAGACCATCGGCAAGAAGCTTGGTGAGAAGGTGACAAAGGTTTATTCCAAAATGCAACAAAACAATTGACCATCAACTGCCCTCAACCTGGAGCTCCATGCAGTATCTTGCCTAATGGGTGGAGGACAATCATTAGAAAGGTGAGGGATCAACCCAGAACTGGAAGGAGTTTGTAAGGATCTGAAAATATTTGGGACCACAGTCACTAAGAAAGCCTTTGGTAAATCATTACATCATAATGGGTTGAAATCTTGCAGTGCCCGCTCAAGAAGGGACGTGTACAACCAACCTTAAGTTTGCCAGTAAACATCTGAATGATTCAGAGAAGGCTTGGGTGAAAGGGCTGTGGTCAGATGAGACCATCAAGATGTTTTTCTTCTAAAGGTGACTTTGCCACATTGAGGGGCCAATTGATGGGGCCACAATGATCCAAAGCTGCCAAGGTAGCAAAGGAGTGACTAAAGAAGACACACATATAGGGTCTGGACCGTCTCCAGACCTAATTCTTATAGAACATCTGTGGAGAAGCTGAAGCTTCAAGATGCCAAGGAGCAGCCAAGAAACCTAAAGTATTTAGAACGTTTCTGTAAAGAGGAGTGGGCCAGAATCCGTCCTGAGATGTGTGAAAACCTGGGAACTGACTACAAGAAATTTTATAATGATTGCCCACAAGGGTTTCTCCACCCAGGACTAAGTCATGTTTTGCTTTGGTATCATACTTATTTCACTCAGTGAAATGCAAATCAAGTTATAACTTTTTTAACAAGATTTTTGGTTGATATTCTGACTCTCTCCACAAAAATGAAGATACTTTTTCTTTTTTTGTGACTCAGCAAGCTTACAAATTCAGCAAGGGATCAAATAATTATTTCCCCCACTGTATAAGACAACCAAATTGTCTTTAGGATCTTATGGTTCATCAGAAGATCTGATGATCTGAGAGAGAAATAAAGATTAGAGAGAAAAGAAAGAGCATTTTGAGATCTTAAACTGGGATCGAGCTTAGATTTAAAGAAGGGTCTTACTCAGGAGCTGAATTTAAGAAGAAATACATGGAAAATTAAATGAAAAATCTCAAACTGATATTATACTGAACTCCATTATGTCTGAAATAAATAGGCTGGACTAAGACGATTTTGTATTTTCCTTTCCTTTGCGATGGCTTAAAACCTCAATCACATTTACAGTAGCCAATGCTGGTTAAAAATCAGGTTTCATTCTCTGGTGACTCTCTGATTCATTTCTGCTATGCTCTTGTTAACTAAGTCGACCTTTGGATTCAGTTGGAACAATGGGACCATGGATTGTTACTAAGCTACATTAATGGACACAAATGAATAACTTGAGAGCTGTTTTAATGTCACCACCAAACAGACATCCACCTAAAACAACCCCCTCCTGTTCCTTCTGTCATTGGCAAGGTTGTCTTGAGGGACAAACCAATGGTAGTTGTTGCTCAGTGCTTTTGACTTCAATTCATTGATGTGCAATGCCAGCTTGACCTATATTACACTATGTATTTGTATCAAGGGTCTGACAAAAGAGCATATTTTTCTAATATACTGCAGTGACATGATGTAATTGTGTCAGAAGTCACTTTTCCACAGGATACAGGAACCTATAATGTGTTAGGATGGCATGCAAGTGTGCCCAGTGTATCTCAGCTTGGCAGCCGTGTTTCTCTCCTCACAGAAACCATGCCTATGGAGTCGTATTAGTGTATAGTACTTAACGCTAAATCGGTTAGCATCTTGTTAGCATCATAGAAACTCCCACTGAAAATAATCTCCAGCCCCAACAGTAGCTTGGCTGCGACTCGCTTTTGGCCCTGCCGTTGAGCAACTCGGGTACGCATCAGGTACGGGTCTCTTTATTTGGAAAGGAAAATCATTTTTTTGCAGTATGGCTCGTTTCCCAATAGAAAAGTGCCATAAAATAGTGGTGACCAATGCCCCTGGAGATGTACTTTCCTGAAGTGTTTAGCTCCCACACAGCCTATAGCCCTTATTCCTGACTGAACACTCCAACCAGTAATGGGCTTCAGATAAAACTCCTTGGCCAGAACAGGTGTTGCAGATTGGGGCTGGACTTCTCTGGAAGCCCCAGGATCAGAGTTGACCACAGCTGTAGAGAACAGATGCTTTAATCCAAAACAATGTTTTTTTTGCACATCATAGGTGTAAGTGAATGCAGAGTTGGGTGTCTTGTCCAAGGACTCTAACTAGTGTAGTGTTTTACCCCAGTTAGGGATGGATCTGCTTGGAGGGAAACAATCTTATCCACTACCCTAACCAAACACAGTTTACCCACTGTTATAGTTAAAATGTAATTAAATATAATGTAATTTATCATAATTTAATATCATATTTTGAACGTCGACAAAAATTTACCAGATATGAAAGTGAGATTTGGTTTTGAGTTTATATATGTGAAACCCGGGCCGGTTGTGGATGCCACCTAGGGAAAATAGAAGAGAAAGAGCAAAGAACATTAATGAAACATCATTTTAAAATGGAATTTTGTGATTTTATTATTTATGTATCAAAAACAGACATGATGATTTCCAGGCCTCTCTTTATCTCTAAAAATTAAACAGCTGTTTTTTGTTACTGTGCCTTTAAGCTGACATGTAAATGACTAGCTGTATGTTTGGCCGCTCTGTGTTGCATCCCAATTAGGACTCTTTATAACTATTTATAAATACAGGGTCAATGGGCTACACTACCTACACTACTGAATAGATGGCTATATGCTATGTGCTAATAACTAATTTCAAAAAGAGTGGTTTTGAAACGTTAACCATGTTAACACATAATAAAACTAAAAAAATCCAGATTTCCATGATACAGACCCTTTATAATTGATGACAGTTGTGGCTGGTGTGATGAATGTATTTAGTATTATCTCTGTTAGAGCAAGAAGGTGGTGGGAAAGTGTCCCCAAACAGAGTCTAATGTGAGAACTGTTTGAGTTCCTGGTATGAGTTTCACACACTGACACACACAAAAGGCCAAGAGTGTGTGTGACTCTGCTCTTTAGGGCTCAGAGAATAAAGCAGGTCATGGTCTCAGCACCAAAATCCACATCAATACACTCCTAGGTGAGTCTTTCATTCACTCTCTACTGTAATCCAATTACATGCCATACTCAGAAACACACACACACACACACACACACGCACACACTCAATCTCACACACATACACATACACTCACAAACTCACACTTACACACACACATGCTCACACACACACACACACACACACACACACTCAATCTCACACACATACACTCACAAACTCACACTTACATGGTTAATACACACGATCAACTTAATACACACGATCAGGTTAATACGCACGATCACGCTAATATG
>JBBKCR010000002.1:2857334-2868954 GCA_037577295.1 Ladigesia roloffi | reverse complement strand
TGCAGCAAAGGTCACTGGCAGTCTATTGATACAAGGAGCCACAGGAGGACAGGCCGTTGAATTGTATTTAGCCATTACACTGGGAATACTTGCAGTGGCATGTCACTTCCATAAAAGACAGAGATTACCTTAACTTATTATGTAATCCTACACACTTAGACCCTTTTCTTCGTAACCGCCTCATGAATTCTTCATGCAGGTCTTACAAATAGTGCTGCATTAGATTTGGCATCAAGATCTGAAAAAATATCCCTCGTTAGGATATTTGTTCCGTCGTAGTTAATCTTTAACGAAGTTTTGAGTTCGAACGCTCTTGTTGTCTCTCTTGTTTTTCAGTGCAAAAAGGGGCGGCTGCGTCCCTGGAGGCCATAGAGCACTGGGAAACCACAGAAAGGCGCTGCCATTTTCTTTTTTTTCCAGGCTCTCCCTAAATATACGCCGCAGAGCATCCCGGCATTCTTGCAGCGGTCATACCGAACCGAACTCCAGCTCGCTGGTTGACTTCATGCTTTCCAGCCTGTGTCATATTAGGGCAGCTTAGCATGTGAGGAACGGAGCGGCAATCACTCCTTCCAACTAATTCAAGGAAGAGTAGTTTACACTAAGCCTGCCAACGAAAGCTGTCAGCCTGAAAAGTTTCAGCCCAGCTTCCCGCTGACCATGAACGTTATCTATATATTTGTCCTCACAAGCTTTTTATTCCCATTTGGTCATTGCTGCGCCCCCCCCTCCTTTTTTTGGTTTCTTTTCTTTCAGTCAATGGCTAAGCACACTGTCAACAGCATGCTGGCGTCACGTAAACAGCTCCAACAAGCACGTCTCAAACTTATTTCCCATGACTCAAGGGAGAAAAGGTTTGACAAGGGGTCCTTATTGTGATAAACAACACAGGGGCTCGCCGAAGAACAGTAACCCAAAAGAGAAATAAAGAGAGCAAGGGAATTCTTTTCTACCATTCCGAGGTTTGGGAACAAACGTTTTTAATTGTTTGTGCGGGGCAAGTAGTAGCTTGGCTGTTTCTGAAGTTGCTGTTTCTCTGCATACGAGTGGAGCTGTAGTGTGTGCCAGAGGTGTCGGCTTGAGAAAAACGGCGCTTCTCCTCGTTCTGGAGATCCGCTGCCCCAAAACAAGATGAAGAGCCAGGCACCTCTCATTGCGGAGCCATCTGTAAACATTTAAGGATGAGTTTGCTTACAGCCCGTTCCTTTTAATTAGAGGCCAGGCCTGGTGCCCACCCTTTTCCAGAGGTTATGTGATAACTGCACCTTACTGCGAAGGATGAAAAGGTCTGCTGACGTCCTCCCCGAAACACTCCAGGAGGGGAGGAGGCTCGGCTGTAGGAGGTCTAAAGAGGCCTAAAATAGTCTCTCGCTGACACGAGCCATTGCTGCACCCAGGGTAACTTCCTGCTGCATTGATTTGAGTTTGAGAACCACGCGAATTACGCTAATCTCACCAACAGAAAATCAGTGAACGGGTTCGGTTATCGCCATTGTGGACTGGGATTTGTCCGGACAGACAGTAACTTTGCCAGGGCTGTTGGCTGTCTCTGTGAGTCTTGTTTACGGGGGCCATTGTTGATTGACACGAGAGACCCTGTCTGTTCGGGCTCAGTGAAAGCAGGACAAAATGAGTCAAAAAACACGTAGCAGAAGGGCGAGACTGGTGGAGGCACGTGGTTACCCCCAGAATCCTCCACGTCTAAGCAGTTCACCTGAAACTAATGCCCCCAGAGAACACTTGGAGCACTAATGAGTGCATAAGGTTAGCGTGGGAACGAAGACGGCATGGCAGAAATAGGTGACCCAGTAGGCTGGCTGGGGGTCATACCTCTTGTCTCAGAGCGTCCTTTGTTTGCACGTCTCAGACAGAGGCATGAATGAGATTTTGGAGAGGAGGGATATGCCTGGTTTAATATATATAATGAAGCAGGGAAAGGAGGCGACTGATGATTCAATACTGTGGTCAGCATCTCAAATGAAGGGTATTATCTATGGAAACCCTGATTATATTTTGCAGCTATTGTCAGAGACATTTTCTCACATTCCAGCATCCATCTTTTTAAAAAATTTCCCCATTTTGGCCAAGTCTGTTTTGCAGGTCCACATATCACTCTTAACAATATAAATGTGTTAATAAGAAACGGCAGAGTACGAAGTAAATGGGTCCACAGCACTAGTTTGTTTGGTTCGTGTTGTCACATATCGACCATGGGGGCTAAACAAATGTAATCCTTGCGGAGGGGAAATCTAGGTTAAATGCAAATTGATTTAAGCAACACCAGACAGTAATTAAGATGTTAGCTGTATATACGTGCACTAGACCAGAAGGTAATTCATTAAGACCTGGCCATGTCTACTGTTACTGTTCAAATCTATTGAAGGAAAAGTAATTATTTTGCCCTCCTGTACACAAACACACGCCCACACACACACACACATTTTTTTTTGGGGTGTCTCTTATTATGCCTTGTTTGAACCAAATCTTGTCTATTTAAGGTCAATACATGTGAAATTGATTTTCCCGTTCTAGTTACAGTGAAAACATGTACACCCAATGTACAATATAACGTTTTAATATAACATTTCAAAATGAATTAGTAGCATTATTTATTTATTTATTTATTTATTGCAAAAAAACAAAAACAAAAAATCAGTCCAGTGTATTAATTTCAGTGTGTAAATAAATGGGTAAGGCACGTTACATTATGCAGGTCAATTTGCGTTAAATAAACACTGATTAATTGTCTTTTTTTCCCTTCTCTCACTTTTTTCTTGGTGCTGATGACCATCTCTTTCACCCTTCCAACGATTCAGGTAAGAATGGCTCTATAATTTACTGAATAATGATTTTAAATGGACTATCCCACTGCGAAAGTCCCAATAGGGAACAAGCTAGATGCAAAAAAAGGCCTTTTGCAGCGTATTAGAAATAAAGTGAGGGTAGTTCCTCTGTGTATGCAGATAGTGGTCCATACACTTCAGTTGCTGTGAATGCTATTCTTAGCCACCTCACACCTACCAGTCCACAGTACTTGTCACATGCCAAAGTGACAGTAGAGTGTGGACTTGCTATACATACTGCACTTCTGTGTTTCAGATGTGTTCTTTTTTTTTTGCCGTTCTTCACCTGATAAGATCATGAGCTGCTGAACTGTTGGTGTGTTTGGATTCAGGGAAGTGCGCAGGTAGCGTGGGCTGTCCACGAGGGCAACAGGACTGCGTGAAAATAAATCTCGCAACCAGCGAAATGATTAATATTGAACAATTCTAATAAAAGCCGCATGCTCTTCGCGGGCCCCCTTCGAGCGAGGCAGCAGTATCTGTTTGCACCTGGGGAACTGGATAAATCCCTTTCCCCAAGTGTGCAAAATCTGTCTTTTAATGTGGAACACAGCTTCAAGCCTCCGTCGTGTGGGTGGGCCGTATTATTCCTGCGAAATTCTAGGATATTCCTTTCTCTCTCTCTCTCTCTCTCTCTCTCTCTCTCTCTCTATCTCTCTCTCTCTCTCTCTCTTTGCCTGGCTGAGAATTGCATCTCTGCAGATAAATGTATGGGAATGAATTCCCCTGTGGAGATTTGTGAAGGGGCGGGCGGGATTCTGACTAGGAAACAGAACCAAAGAGAAGCGATCTCTCAGGAAGCTGCTAATGACTGGCAAAGTGTAACCCAGAATCGAAGAGCCGGGGAGGAAAATAAACACACAGCTTTGCCAAGATTCACGGATTGGTTGTGATTAGTTACACCTTTGCCTTCACGCACCACTTTCTTTCTTTTTTTAGCTCTTCCTTCTAATGTAAATGAAGGGGGTATTTTAATTTCCCTTGTCGATTTGAGAAAGGGCTTTGTGAGTGCGGGTTTGTCTGTTTGATGTGAGGCAGGGTAGTGCTTTAATTCGAAGCGGATTGTCCATGGACGCTGTAAAAGGACGTTTCGTTCTGGGTCTGACAGTTCCACACCTTTGCCACAGAAGCTGCCATGGTTTGCTATTTTAAAAGATGTGCGATGAGCTGATAAAACTGCTGGAGTTGAAGTGAAACAAACACTTGTTGGTCAGCTTGGTGTATAAAGTGCAAAACTGTGACTGAATGTATGTGTGGGTGTGTGTGTGTGTGTGTATGTGTGTGTGTGTGTGCACGTGTACCAGAGTGGTGGGGCGAATGCATTCGAAGAACCATCCGGAGATGAAATTGACAATTGCCTCTCAGTAACACCTCATTTCTTATCCAAAAGAAAGAAAGAAAGAAAGAAAGAAAGAGCTGCACTTCTCACACAGATCGCTGTTTTGGTTTTCCATTAAGCCTCTCACAGACAAATCCTGCTTTTCAGACCCAAAAGGCCACTAGTGCTTGGAGGAGTCCCGTTTTAAGTGAGGAATTGTTTCCCAACAATAGCGCCAGCTAATTGCTAATTGGAGCCCGCAGTCTAATAGGCTGAGGAATGACAGAGGGTGAGAAAGAGTGAAGGGAAGAGAGCGAGGGAGAAGGGTCCTCACAGGCTGGCTTTAGAGTGCACCTTGAGTGGGCATGCCAGCATCTCGGGCTTTGAGGATTTAAAAGGCACAGCTGTGGCGTGAGTCCCAGTCTGCAGCTTTCGCGCTTACAGGGTGTGTGTGTGCATGTCTGTGTGTGTGTGTGTGTGTGTGTGTGTGTGTGTACAGGAGCTCGGTGATCAGCCGGTTTCCATTTTCAAAATGTTTATTTCCCTGCTGACCTCACTGGCCATGCAGGCGGCAGGCATCTCTGAAAGGTGAGAAACAGTGGAGCATGTGATCCGCTTCACTCCTGCATGTGTTCCTCCACCTTTTTCTCATACTTCAACCCAAACAGTCGCGCGGCAACCCTCTCGCGAGGCTCTCCCACCTTCCTGAGAGAGGACTGGGAGGGGATTTGGGGTGAAGAGAGAGGGGGAGGGCAGCATGACTCAGGAACAGACCATGCAGGGTTGACATTTGGGTCCCACCTTCTGTAGGTGTCACAGTCAGACTTCTTTTGTTTCCCTTTTTACATTTTTTTTTTGCTGACATCTGGATCTAATCAAAGGGTCACTTCCTAATGCTCCTATCCGTAGTCTGCCCACGCAATTCTTTTATTGGTAGCTTTGGAGGTGCGGAAGGGGGTCCTACAGCTGTAACAACACCTGAGTCTGCTTGCTTATCTGAAACCCCTCCCCCCAGACGCAAGGACTCAGGAATAGAAACCCAAGAGGCACCTCGAGGCCTAGAACCCGTCTAATAAGGTCATCGCTGGTGATCAGTTCTGGCTGAGAAGGGATGAGGTCTAGACTTAGGTTTGAGCCTCGTTTCGATCACGTTTTGGCGTCTGCCCTGCCCACAGCCCGCAAGCCGCCTGCTACAGCAGGGAACTGGAGTCAATGGTTAGATTGTATCAGCAAATGAAGGCCCTGCCGGCGGGTGATCGCCAGGGTTGTGGGACAGGCTGAGGTTCAAACAGCTGTGCCCCTTTTGATCTTCTAGCCTCGCTCTGTTGCAGTCCCAAGATAGCTGTCACTCAGGCAGCCCTAAAAATAAGACTGGTTTTAAGAATGCAGTCCCCAGCGAAGATAATCTTCGCCTGTAGTGAGCACGTACAAGGTGTTAGTGCACCCTTCCCAGTGAAAAGGCGCTCCGTCAGAGGGCAAGAAAGGAACAGTTGCTTTGGAGAGCCGTGTTTAAAAGTAGTTCATGACCCCTATCTTTCTAATGCAACATCATCATGCTAGTCTCAAGCATCCCTTGGGATCGGCATTATAAGCTGCTGTATTGTTGGCCTGCCTCCTGCCAACTGTGCAGGGAACAAAAGGCTGAGCGTTTATTACTAGAGCCTGCTGTGTTAAAGGAAGCCCCAACCAGACCTCCTTTTCTAGGAATGGCCTTCTCTTGGCTGGACTCAGGCAATTTCAAGCCCCTTTTAATAGCCAGGTAGATAGCCACCACTGGGGAATGATATGCCATTTTCCACTTTTGTTCTCAGCGTGAAAACACCGCCGCCATCTTGAAAACACAAATAGCCGTCAAGAGGCAGCATTTCATTACTTTGTTCTTCATTTTAGATCAGTCTTCCTCTTCGAAATAAACCATTAACCACTTTTTAAAAATGTGTGATTGGTCTTCCCACAGATTTACATGGTGCTTCTTCTTATGATGAGATTAAGGGAACTACAACTTAGGAACTTCTGCTACATGCTAATGTAGATTTTGCATAATCATTCCTCCATCCTAAATATAGACTCAAGTTTATGATTAAGAATTTCTGAGAACATTTGACATTTACAAGGTGCTTGGGTCTCCAGCGAAATAGACTTCTTCTCTTTTTTAGCTGTCATGTGATCAACAGGAAGTGACAAAGTGAGTTCCAGTGGGGTTCATCAGAGAGGCTGATATGACTGTTCACGTCCTCGCCGATGCGGTTGTTTAGTTTTACAGTGTTTACAGGTACCGATGACGATTCGTCCGTGTACATTACATTAGCGTTTAGTGACCGTTTCTTGGGAACTTCATGTCTCCTTCTATTGTCTGAATAGAGAGAAAAGGAATGTACCACATGATCCAAAGAGGGGAAAGAAATATTGTTTATAAAGTTGGAGGCAAAATGGAAGCTTGGAGCCAGGAGGTGAACTTGCTTGGTTACCCTTGTCGGTCCCTGGCTGCATTAGCAGATTCTTGGCGCTCGCGCCTGAAATCATCTCCACCTGGATGTTGTAGGCCTGAGTCCAAACACTATAAGGAAATAAAATACGAGTGTGAAAAACTCGCTAGAATGGCTCTTCCCCTCCACTGGGACCTGCTGCACTCCAGAACACACCTCACTGACAGGAAAAGTTTATGGCTTTTTGTTGAGTCAAGCGGTGAAGCTTGCGGAAAATGCTGCGAGCGTGAGCTGTCACATTCCGCACCTATGACGAAATCATTCGCATTTTTGTTCGCTCCATCCAGCTGCCGCTTGCTAAACCAGGGGGTAGGGGGGTAACTAGTTGTCAGTATTTGGCAGCTGCGATCTCTTATTGGCCTCTCGTGGAAAGGAACCCAGGAGTCCATGTCGACTTCTCTTCAGGCACTCTGCTGATTGGATATAGCTGTTAAAATTACTGGTATTATTCTCGCTGAGATTAGGTGGGAGGGTAATTGAGAGAATGCAACTGTCATGTGATTACTCTCAAAATCCCTCCTGTCAAAGGGGAATCCTCAACATATTTGAGGAACCGTCTATCCAAAGATATCCAACAACTCCTACAAAACTCCTCACCCCCCTTCATTACATCATTATGCGTATTTTAATCCAAGGTCTTGAGATTAAGGGCTGTCGTGGGATTTATTAACTCATTTACATTTCAACCAAGCAATTTGGGTTCCTTAACAGGAGTAAGTTGTCTCACACTGTTATCAGTGTATGAGACATTTTTTTTAACATAAAGACGGTTTCTGGTTGGCTCATCAGCCTCTGGCCTTTTTCGGAATAATTACTTATAATCGTAATTACTAGTAAAATTGTTTTGCACTTGTATCTACGGAGCTTTTCTCCAGAGAGAAGGTATGAGATTCACAGTTGTCATGCCTCTTGCATAATACGGCTTGCCAATAAAGTAACAGACTTTAAGAGGCCCATTAAATGTGTGTGGGTGTGGAGAGGAAGAGTCAGTGGCGGAGCGAAGGAGAACAAGCAAGCCCTTGGTTTTTTTTGCTTCCATTAGGGAGGGGTAATGAAGACCAAATGACTACTCAGGAGTCATTTATTTGATTTTTTTCCCTCTACCTCCAGCATGCAGCTTCACTTGACTGGAAAGTTTTGCCCTGGGGAGCGAACGCCTGTCAGTTCCGCTTACTTCAGACAACCATTGCCATCCACGATGGAGAATTGGATGGAGGGGACAAATTACCCACACCGTGCCCCGGGGGCAGGTGGTTTTCAAGGGTCGTTTTCGCAGGTCACATGTAGGAGACATACATCTGTCACTCTGGAGGTAGCGCCGGGGAGCATGGTTTGCTATCCCATGATGTGTAAATTGATTTGCACTGACAGACCGTGGTACCTTTTGCCTTGTTTCGCTACCTCTTAATGCTAGTCTTGGGTCACCATGTAGGGAATGCTCTAATTCCTCGCCCAATGTTCAGAACTTTGTATCGTCATTCAAAACTCTAGGCACAGTAAAGCCTTGCGCAATTAGTGGGCATTAATGATCATCTTGATGACAGTTTTGATAGCAATATACTGAGCCACCCCTCATTTCTTCATATTTTGTTTCCAAACAGTTTTTAGATGTAGCCTTGAGGAATGATTTTTCAAAGGCTATCATTTTCAGTCCAGTCCCTGAACCTAAAAGCTTTCAAAGTATTTTTGTTTCTTAAGCCACACAGTGCCCTACATATAAATCATTCCAGCATAACAAAGCACATCAAACTGAACCAGGAACAAGCGCAGATGGTTCCAGATGATGGGGCGGTAATCAGTATACTGGTGGTGCTGAATGCTAAATGGTTGGAACTCCTTTATCTAGACTCTTTATATATTTTTCCACTTGTCGTGGTAAACCATATGTCCCAATTTCTTTCATCTACTCAATTTGGCAATTTGGCAGAAAACTGTATATTTACTCAAAAGCAAAATACTTTGGCACTGTACAGTATATAATAATGATGTTATAAGTGGAGAATTATGCAATTATTGCCTTAAATGTTCCCTCTTCTTGCATACCTATCTAAATAGTCAGACTCAAGGCTAGGCGCGAACAGACGCTTATCACAACTTCATGGTTCACTGGTCAAAACAAATCCTTTATCAGCACGGTTGTCTGCATTGGTAGGTTGCTTTATCTTGAGAAAACATCGTTAGGCTCTTGCTGGGGGTGTTTTCATGACCACTGACTGACACGTTTGTGGTGAAAGTTATAGTTTAGGGCCAAATAAAAGTATGGGAACAACTACTGTGTAATTTTGTCCTACATTTTGCATCATTCCTCGCATGCTGAGCTCTGCGAATTGTTGTGTTTTTCAGTTATCACTCATACTTGGTAGTGGACACATAGTGGACACTGTAGCATGTCAAAGAGCTTGTTCATTATCGTCCAACTGGCCTTAGGGCCATGACCCATTTATCGTTTGAGGGTCTAGCATGGCGTTCAATGGCGGCCAGTCATCATTGTTCAGAGCGAGCGACGGGATGCCTCGCTGTCATTGGTGGTTGATGAACCTGGTTTGACCAGTTGGCTTCAGCCCGCTGACTTAGACAGTTTCACTACTGCAAAAGAAGTGCCGCAGGAAGTGTACAAATAGGTGGACCAGTACATGAGTGTCTCGCCACATGCAAAAACTGCTAAAAGTGTCTTTCTTCCACAGGGAGAGAGGAACCTGCATTAGGGTGAAGCAATACCAGAGAACTCTCCTCACAGCGCACTGTGTGCGTGTGTGTTTCCGTGTGTGTGTGTGTTTGCTCGTTCTTTTCCTGATAATTAGAATGAGCACTTTTCCGTTAGGCACTGGGTGTGGTGGTGCAGGAACATTGTCATGATGTTGTTAAAAACACACAGTGTAGGTTCATTATAAAGAGCTTACAAACGAAATCTTTAGCTGATAACATTGTCTTGACTTCAGTCCACATGCAAAAGCAATCGAATGGGTATTAAAAAGAAATTATGTGAAGTAAATGCCCATTAACCTCAGACATTTGTCCCTTTTGGAACTCTATTACGAAGCTTTACTTCCATGTACTGTGCAAAGCTTCGCAACGTGGACAAAATAGTAGTATTGGGATTGAACTTTTACATATTGGGATTTAACTTTTACATATTGGGATTTAACTTTGACTTTCAAGAGATTAAATCATCATACCATCGCATTTCTATAATTAAATGATAATATTTGAATATTGTGAAATAGTACATTAAACTCTGTACTGTGCATAGATGAAAAATAAGTTATAAAAACAGCCCACAGTGTTTGTGATGTCACAAAAACAACACATTAAATATATCTCCATATACAGCGTTTTAGCTGCACGCATCGATGCTTGAAATTTTTTATTTTGTTGGATTACATGAAGACTTTGATTCATCTGAACACCCAGTAACTCACCTGGAGCTGTGATTGTCCACCCTGTCGTAGTTCTAATTAAACTAGGTGGCTTTTTGTGGGGCAGAAGCGATGCATAAAATATGAAATTTTCCGATTAATAGTCAAATGATAAAAATACTGTAAATGTTCTTTGTTAGCTAAGAAGACGGAGTGCATTTTAGTAAATACTGCATGACTAACACATGAATTTGAAAATCTCAGTGTGTTCCAAAGCGTTTGACTGCTGGTGTTTAAAGGGTTTTGCAGGTATTGGTAGAAATGTACAGACATTGGTTCACTAATAAGGGAGCAAGGAAAGCAGAACGGTTTTCTGTTTTTCTTTTTGCCTTATTTAATTTCTTAAGGGCACTGAGATGCAAGCTAGAGCTAGACCTGAGAAAAAAACAAAACAAATAAATACACACACACACACACACGGGTTCACACAATGAACCTGCAGTCGGGGCATGCTTTCGTGCCAACATGCATAAACACATACAAGCCATTAAATGTGTTGCTGGGAATGAAGAGCAGGAGGAATATAAAAGTTGTAATCCCAAGACTGACATGCGCTAATGGGGCTAGACTGTGATTCGTACAGCGAGGTTTGACTTGTATTGCAGCGAGGCGCGAAACAAAAGGCTACCCTGCAGTCAGCCTCTTAGGGGTCAAAGGTCAACCGGCAACATCTGCCGTACAGCACAGTTGAGATGTGTGGGCCAGAGGGCCTAGAGCTACATTCCGCTACCTGGCAAAGATCAAGATGGAAAAAACGGAGCGTGTGTGTGTGTGTGTGTGTTCGTTTGTGTCAGTGAATGTGTGTGTGTGAGAGAGTGAGACGGCGGCCGGTTGCACCGTTGTGCTGGATTTGTGTGCGGAGTCATTACTAAATCATGCGCTGAGATGGCGAGGCGGCCGCGTTTGGCGGTTTGATCTGAAATATTTGAAATTAAACATGTTACTTCCTTCTGTCGAGAAAAAAGGGGGTCGAAAAATTTTCACAGAGAGCACTCCCACCTAGGTCAATAAATAATTCAGGCTTTTTGGAAGTAGGCCTCGCAGCCCCCGGAGAAGCAAGCAGGCGGCTCGGGCTGAAACAGCTGCACCACTGCCAGCGTTTACGCGAGAGAACCATATATGTGTCAGAAAACACACGACATTATATATACATTCACAATTACACCCATTCGGGTGAGCTGGTGGGCCTCGCTGGGGCCTTGCAGCATTAGTCGAACACAGTAATGAAAGAAGCAGAGATAAATGACCCCTGTTTTGTCATCACATGTCACTTTTTGCCTGTTTTTAACAAGATTTAAAAATTCAAACTGTGTAATGTAGCGTTTGTTGATTGAACAGATCCAGTATTATTGAAAATTACAGTCCTTACATTAAATTACCCTCACTAACAGTTAAACGCACAAACTGAGACTTTCTACTTTTGCATTTTACTCCCTTTACTAAAACAATACACTCAAAACTTTGGCAAATATATTTACTCTATGAAAAGTGTCGATCTTTAACGAGGTTTAGCGAGCTGTTGAGGGTTGAAACAGTTAATTAATGCATTTAAAGTTA
>JBBKCR010000002.1:2812104-2837392 GCA_037577295.1 Ladigesia roloffi | reverse complement strand
AATATACATGTATATGTATATGCTAGTCCATAATATAAGTACTTCAAGTCAGAAGATTAAGAAGTATTACTGCTACATATTGTGATTGTAATGCATTTCAATATATTTATATTTCGTTAAATCACATTTTTAGAATATAAAAAATATAAAGTATGTAAATACTCACCAAACTGTCCACATAGCCTAAAAGCAGCCTGTTTTCGAACTGATTTTGCGATGTTACGAAATCCACATATGTGTTTTAGCCCCATTCTTTTTTTTAGTGAGCTGTGATACAAAGCAGCCAATCAGAAAAGTGATCATATTACATATATCAGTCATAAAGACATAATAACAAAAACAGCCGTACTCTATGGTTGAAACACAGTGATACAAGAATGAATTATGATGAATTATTATGGTAAACAAACACATCAAACGTCGGAGGAAAAATATTAGTGCCCTTAATGGTTAAAAATGGGCAAACCAGTTAGATTTTGTTGGATTACATGATTTGTCTAAACACAAAGTAAGTGCGATTGGTTTCCCTGTCAGAAACACTACGCTTGGGCAGAGGCTAATTTGCATATTGAAGTCTTCTGTGATGTTTGTATTGCAGAGACTGAAATCGCGATAAAAATATATATATATATCGTGCAGCCCTATCATTAAAGAGCACATTCAACAAATATTCAGTTCCACCAAAATTAGAGAAGGGTTTCCTCGATATCACACCGATACCTGGCTAAAACTGAACTGCAACCGCCGCAAGCAGAACTGAGCCGCCAGTATAGAGGCCAAATTATCTCTCCAAGAAACGATTTAACTGAGCTTTCCAATCTTGTCCTTTCCATCAGTTTGGACAGCCATCAACCTGAAAAGACTATTCCATACATTTGCACGACCCTCAAATCCTCAGCTGTAGGTGCTGGTGCGCTCATGGGAGAGCGACACTTTTAGTTCGGCTGAGCTCAGGATGGGAGGGGGGGGTCCGTGCCGGCTCCAGGCCTTGAACATTTATCTTTATGGCGCAGAAGGAGAGCGCTTCACTTGCAGGGGTTTCGCTAAGGCGAGACCCCAATTAGCAAATGACTTGTTTGTTCCCAACTTTGAAAAGTGAAATGATTCTAAGCCGACTGGAGCTCTTGTTCTTTTTTCTTTTTCTTTTTTAAACCCTGCAAAAATATCCCTTCAAGAGGCTCTTTTTTTTTCTCTCGCTCTCCAAGCGGATCCTCTTAAAGTTAGTGTTCGCCAAAAAAAGGGTAGAGAAGTAAAAAAGAAGAAAGAGAGAGACTTTCGGAAAGCTCTCAGTTGTCATAGCGAGATAATGAGGAAGGAAGTCGCCAGCAGTTCAGAAATTAAACAGCACTAATGCTGGGGAGGTGAGTGTGTGTGTGTGTGTGTGAGGAACATGGACTTGTTTTCCTCTCTCTTTGTGGCGGAGGTACTGTATATCCTTCTTTTGAGGGGGAAGCTTATGATACTTGTGACTGCCGGTAAGAGGTCACATGAGCGGCAGCAGAACAAACACAGTAGCTGCAGTATTAGAGCGACGTCCCTTCAGACCTCACTCCACTCCGAAAAATACCTTGATTTGATTTCTTAAGCCCTGATTATAGAGCACGGCCGCTCCTTCGGTGGACTGTTGGCTCATATTCGTTAGCTCAGCACGGGAGGTGGGGGGTTTTATCCTCACTGCTTTATTTCATTGAGGCAAAAGGGCTTTTTCTGCCTTTTTCTCAAAAGTAATTTCAATCTGTGGCCTCTAACGACCATTTTTCTACACATTAATCCACTGGTTGTTTTACCAATTAGTCTATAAAAAGGTTTTTTTTATACCACACAATTTTACCACATATCCATTTATTTCATTAACATTTTTATTCCTGTTAAACACTGGAGTAAACAGCTGCAAATGAAAATATGTCGAATAAAAGATAATTAACAATATACGAAAGAAACTATATAGCTATATCATTTTATAGGTCAGGAGTTATGAATAAATAAAGACACTTTGTGGTTAATGAAGGAGCTCAGCTGGTATAAATACTGTAATTTGTCTGAATATTGAGCGTATTTTTATGTACTTTAAATGTATTTTTTGTGATATCACAGATTGAGTAAAACAAACGTCTCTGTGAGTCATAAAGGAGCGCTAGGAGTTCAGCGCTGATTTATACGATGTGTTCTCCCTTTTCGTTTGTTCAGCTTCAAGGTTACATTTGAGCTCATATTAACACTCATACTGATTTCTCTTGCTTTTCTTCTCTCTCTCTTTCGCTTTCTTTCTCTCCAGAGGAGAGGAAAGATGAATACAATCCTCTGAGCCCTGACGTCTCTCTCCACGGGACTGGAAACGGTACAGGTGAGCCCACATCTGGGATTGAACTCAACTCCATATGATTGTTTGTGGGTTCCATGAGCTATTTTTAATCCCTGAGAGCTTATACTTGGAGCCACGTTCTTTTTCTACTCGTATTACTTTTTGTGCACTAGATGCCCCATTTGCAGAATCAGTTTTCATCGGTTGTTTTTATTATTATTATTATTATTCTGAATGTCATGGAATTGGAAAAGAATGAATGCACCACTTTGGCAAATTAGAACTCTGGCTTTCATCTCTGAATCATCGATGTTTTCATTTATTGATTACGGATTCTAATGTCGGCATGGCAGGTGGTCATAGACTTGCGACATGTGGGCCGTAGCCTCCCTATGCACACACACACACACATACACACACACACACACACACACACACACACACATAGAGGCATGCAAGATAACACTGTCAGAAAAAGATGGAAAGTAAACATTTGTAAGTTGAGCGAAAGTGCACCGCAAATCACATTTTGCCGCCAAATCGAGTTTGGGACCAAATCAGATTTGTCCTGTCCATGTACTTTCCAGTTAGTTCCCAATGAGACAATAAAATGTTCATTTGCTTCATCTTGAGGCTGTAGCTCACCGTTTCAGTAAACTTGTCAAAGATAGACAACAAAATAAATCCTGAATTGTTTACATTTATTTTGTAGCGTAAAAGCTTTGTCAGAGTGGATCTCTAGGTTATGTAGGATATCAGACGTAAGGCCTCATACTTGGTCTTTTAAGTGCAGCTGAAGTGTAATCGACGCTTATTGTTAATTCTAAAACCTTTGGGTTTGATTTTTAAGTATACGAAAGGAAATGCAAAGTGAGATCGGTTACCCAAGCAAGCCTAATTGCCGCATAAACCAATTATCCGCAATGTTGCAAATGTTTAAAACCCTTTTCCAACATGCAAGGGGACGCTTGAAGAGGGCTCGGTGATCACCCTGGCTCCCGTCCGTCTTTGAAGTGGCCATTATACTGTAACTTAAATAAATACTTCCACCTTTAAAGGCTTCCTAATGGTTGGTTCTTCGCTCCATCACATTTAGAGCGGTCGTCTTTCTAATGTCCAGATGGGGCTTTTCCAGTGACACAGCGCATGAAGCAATTTGTCCGTTTCTTATTATCTTCCCCTGTTCCTGTGTGCAGTTAAGGGTATTGATGCCACTTCAGACCTGGAGAGCTTCTTTGCCAAGAGGAAGCTGGAGGACAGTGAGGGTCATCCGGCCAGCATCGCAGAGTACTTACAACGTGGGGACACCGCCATCATCTACCCAGAAGACCCGGAGGAGGGTACGAGACTGGGGACTCCAGAGGCCAACGGGCAGGACGACAATGATAACGGTACGTTTTTGGCAACCAATGTTCTGGGACTTCAGAAATCTCTTCAGAAATCCACATTCACAGTGATGGCCTACACATTCTGCCCAGTTTATCCAACATTTGCTGATCCTTCCCAACCCCTCCTTCTCCCCTCTCCCCTCTGTGGCCATTCCTCTCGCTTTTGTCCAGATCTGGCACTGAGGACGCCAGATGACTTTGCCCAACTGTTGACCTGCCCCTACTGTGACCGGGGCTACAAGCGGCTGACCTCCCTCAAGGAGCACATCAAGTACCGGCACGAGAAGAACGAGGAGAGCTTTCCCTGCCCACTCTGTAGCGACACCTTTGCCTACCGGACGCAGCTGGAACGCCATATGGCCACCCACAAGCCTGCCAGAGACCAGGTGAGCACAGACTTTTGCTCTGGCATATTGTTTACCCAGTTTGGTCATTGAAAAAAAAAATCAATTATTAATTTTACATGGCAGACTTCAGTAATTAAAAAAAACAGGGCAGCACTAAAACTCAATAAAGGAAAGAACCAGTCTCAAATCACATGTCGAGTTAAAAAAAAGAAAGACAAAGTAATTCATGAATTTAAACACACAATGCATCATAAAGAGGTTGGGCAGGACTCCTTATTTCAATAGTACTAAATAAATGGAATTTGTTATCATGGAAGTTCATTGTTGTGGTTTGAGAGTCTCAGCAGTCACAGATCCAATCCAAACCCAGTAACGGAGACTGAGTTACCCAACACAAAACTAGCTTGAAAGTATACTTATTTTCATTTGGTCCTCTTACTTCATGCATTTACCTTTTAATTAAAGAGTGCTCAGGTTGAAGCTCGTTTCTAGCTCTACTTGCTCTTGCATACTGAACATGCTTTACTGGAGCCTCCTTAAAATGTGGATCTTTCACGCCGAAGCCACAGCTGTGCACGGTCGTCCTCCCCTGTGTGTCCGCCCACGGTGAGGCATGTGTGGGATGTTCTAGCACATTGAGTTCTATAGACTTTCTGCATCAGCTGCTGCTGGAGTGGAATCAAACTCCAAACATGCGCCCGGCGCTAGCATTAGTTTCGGTCTTTCTTGCCGGTCTCAGGGCAGTGAGAGGCCCGTGTGACTGAAAGGCAGCTACATAGGCTGATTTAGAAAAAGAGGCCCATTCACAGCCTTTTTCTTTTAGGTGGAAGGCCTATTTTTTATGTGGCAAATGAATTTATGCGCTTAATTGGATTAAAACAGGATATCTCACATTTAGCCTGCAAACTTTGAGGCTCCAAATTTAGCCACATTGCAAATGATCTAAATGGACTACCTACCTTGCCATCTTATCAGGCTTAATCTCTCCCTTACACACACACACACCTCTCCAGACTGACTTAAACATGTCCAGATGGCTTTCCTCCAGTGATCTAGCGTATCCTAATCCCTAAATGACTTTAAATGTTTGTTTATTTGCTCTCTAGAAATGTTTGTATTGAAAGGCTTTGTTAGGTTCTTTTTGATTTGTAAAATATATATGTGTGTGCAAACTGTACAGTCTTCAAGGTTCCCTGTGCTACTCAAGAGTTCCCAGATTATGCTCGAACTCTAACAATATAACAAATAACACTGACAAATGACTTTTGGAGGAGTAATTCCTTATATGTTTTGCCGGTCAAATGTGCACTCCTAGACTCCCACATGTTTTTCACAGACCTTTGTGTTTGTGAGTGGGGCGTGAGAGTGAGCACTGTTGTTTTTGTTGTGCATCTGGGGCCCACATTTGAATTTCAAATGCAGGACGAGCACCTACGTTTAACTTCGAATGCACAAATAGAGACTCAGCCCACACTCCGCTCTTTAAATCTAGTTACAAAACCTTTGAAGATTAGAGCACACTGCTAGTTGGTCACACGTTAAAGACATAAAAGGTAAAAAAGCACCATTAATTAACCTTATGAAGCGAATTATTTCAAGGATTATGGCTACTTGTATTTTAATTGCATGGGAGGCACTATGACACACACCTTAATTGACACACCTTAATGAAATTATACAAATCTGCAATGGTTCTTAGGTTTTGATCATCTATATTTAGGATTCCTTTAAAGCCTGTGGCCTAGCTGTGGGGCTCTGCATGAAAAATCCCTGTAGCTTTATTTATAAAATTTCTCTCAATCCTTTCCTTCCTTACAGCCTCAGTTGCTAAACGAAGGGCCTGGCAACCGCAAGTTCAAATGCACAGAGTGTGGCAAAGCTTTCAAATACAAACATCATTTGAAAGAGCACCTCCGCATTCACAGTGGTAAGTAACAAAGTGTTTCATTGATGACTAATATGGTATGTTAAGGACATAGACAAAGTGTTTTATCATTATTTGGAAAGACTACTTAACACTCAATACCGTATTAAGAATTATTTACCCATCAAATGGGGCTAACATAAATAGTGATCAGCAGAGCTCTTGCCAATGCATTGCATTAACTGTCCATTACTCTTCCTCAGGTGAGAAGCCATATGAATGCTCCAACTGTAAGAAGCGCTTCTCCCACTCCGGCTCTTATAGTTCACACATTAGCAGTAAGAAGTGCATTGGTCTCATCTCTATAAATGGACGGGTACGCCATGGGGTCAGCGCCAAGGCTGGCTCTTCTCCAAACTCTGCCGCTTCATCACCAGGCAGCCCAGCTCTGGCCCAGCTCCGGCACAAACTGGAGAACGGCAGGTCCCTGGGTCTGCAGGATCCGACAGCCCATCCTGATATAAAGGCTGAGCCCATGGACTTCAATGAGTATCGTCTCCTGATGGCTTCTCAACCAGAATTTGGAGGCTCTGGGACTTTTCTCAATGGCACTGGTCGAGGAGGGAGCCCCCTCGGGATGCACAGTTCATCCCAGAACCCCCTTCATCACCTTGGTATAGGACTGGATTCACATCCGTTGGGGTACCCAGGCTTGAACAATAACCTGAGTGAGGTGCAGCGGGTCTTACAGATCGTGGACAACACTGTGTGCCGCCAGAAGATGGACGGCAACCCTGAGGAGATTGCCAAGTTGAGGGCCTACATGAAGGAGCTGGGCTCCCAAATGGAAGAGCAGAAGCTGGCTCTGGCTTCCCAGCCCGGGTTTGCTGGGGTTGGACACAACAGTCCTACCAAGAGTATCATTGACTATACACTAGAGAAGGTCAACGAGGCCAAAGCCTGTCTGAAAAGCTTAACCGAAGATTCCAAAAGGCGGGCTGTTGACATTAAGAAGGACAGGTCCGGTCATGTTATGGACTTTGAATCCGAGGAGAAAACCCAGGAGAGGGATGCCCAGTATGTTCCATTCTCCTGCCAGTACTGCAAGGAGACCTTCTCTGGCCCTATTCCCTTGCACCAGCATGAGCGCTACCTTTGCAAAATGAACGAGGAGATCAAGGCGGTTCTGAAACCTAATGAAACCTTACCAGCCAGTCGCAGGGGGATGTTTGGCACAGAGCAGCAGGCTGTTATGGTATCCTCATCTCTACCAGATAGGAATGCATCCAGTCCAGTAAACCCCTTTAAAGATCACATGTCAATACTGAAAGCTTACTTTGCCATGAATACTGAGCCCAACACAGAAGAACTGAGGAAGATCTCCATCGCTGTTGGTCTCTCTCAGGAGTTTGTGAAAGAGTGGTTTGTGCAGTGGAAGGCCCAGTCTCTTCATAATATGTCTAGAAAAAGATCTCCACCCCCTGAACGAAGCAGTGGGGACAGCAACCATGGGTTGATGAGGGAACCGGCACTTGCTAGGTCACCTGCTTCCCATGGCCAGTATAATGACTCAACAGCAGAGCTCCTAGGTGCCACCAATGGTGATGCAGGGCATCGGCTCTCCAAACACCACCAATTTCTGGGCATCAGACAGGCCAATGAAAAGCCACTTGACTCAGTGGACCACTTGAGAGGCGAAACCCCCTCACCCTTGAATCTTTCTTCGACGTCATCGAAACACTCTCACAGCAGCTCATACACCCCCAACAGCCTCGCATCTGAGGATGCCCATGGTGAACCTCTGGACTTGTCTTTGCCAAAACATTTCTCCAAGGCAGACAGGAGGCCCAAACAAAATGGTTTCAACATTGACCGTAATGGAGAGCCCACATTACGGGAACAAGGAACAGAACCTCTGGACTTAGCCCACATCAAGAAGGAGTTCAATGGGTCCAACAGCTTGGGCAATGACAGCCAGTTAGACAAAAGCTCTAGCCCCATCTTTGGTATCAACCCTTTTAGTGGTGGCCCTATGTACACCTCACTGCCACATCATGGAGCATTTCCACCACCTACCTTCATGTCCCCAGCACAAGCCAGCATCCCAGGTCTAAGGCCTTACACAGGACTTGATCCTATGGGCTTTCTGCCACATATGGCTTACACTTATGCAGCAGGAGCGGCCACGTTTGCTGAGATGCAACAGCGACGGAAATACCAACGGAAACCAGGCTTCCAGGTAAATAAGATCTTGAGCTCATGTTCTTGTAAACCAGGTCTAAAAACGTACTTTTTTAGTTTTTTTGTTCTGAAGTCAAAAATGTAAAATCTTTTGGTGCTGTAAAACACATTTATCCTTTAAATCCTTTTTTGCTTTGTTACCTGTGTTGTAACATTAATCTGTCGACCAACAGACATTAAATATCCCATATGTTGCCTTTTTTTGAGACACATGCAGAGGATAAACGTCTTATACGCGTTGTAGAGATAAGCTCTGTCCAGACTTGGGATAAAACATGCAACAGAGGGTGGATTCCCCCGAGGTGACAGGTGCGGATTACTATCCTAAAAGTATAGAACCTAAAAGCTGTCTTTCTTGTAGGGGGAGTTACTGGACAGCACAGGGGACTATCTGTCAGGGCTGGAGGACCTGACAGACAGTGAATCGCTGCTTGCCCGGAAGAAGATTAAGAAGACTGAAAGTGGTATGTACGCGTGTGACTTGTGCGACAAAACATTCCAGAAGACCAGTTCCCTCCTAAGACACAAATATGAGCACACAGGTATATCACATTTAGACAATTCTTTTTTTACCCTCATCCCCAAAGTAATCCCTTTTGCCACATGTTTATTTCTCCCCTTTCTTTCTTTCATTCTTTGCTTTCTTTTTTGATCCCCCCATCTTTTTCCTTATTTTCCATTTATTTAGTTATCCATTTAAAACCCATGACCGACAGTAAACTGTTTCTTCCTTTCGACAGGCTTAAGGAGACATATGTCCCATGTTCCAGGGCTTGATTTAGCTTAGATGTAGTAAATCCTGAATGTTCTGTGGTAAGTTGCAGACATTTGAGGGATCTTACTCCAGCTGCTTTTGAGCCAGCAAGGTTAATTTTTGTAGTCGCTAAGGTTGATACAGGTTGATCTTTAAGTGGGGGAAAATGTGCTGATACTGTACATTGAAAAGTTACTGAAATGTGAACAGTGAAGCCTGTTATTAGTTTATTAGCATGCTAACATGCCTCAGTAAGCCAGGTGCATGTGAGCCTAATGTGTGTGTGTGTGTGAGTGTGTGTGTATGTGGCATTTCATTGCCGTGCTATGACCTCCCCTCCTGGGGGACTCCTCTCTTTCACAGGCTTGCATCATACCTCATTCGCATTCCTCCCCAGGAATGCAGGGCGAGGAATCTGCTGTCTCGTTTATTTTTGAACTTGATGAGGGAAGGTGGGGACAGGGGCGGTGGTGGTGGTGGTGGTGGTGGTGGTGGTGGTGGTGCGGGGGGGTCATCTCAGGCACGGCAGCTATGGAAGGTGTTGCAGGCATTCCGGTGCTATCTGTGGCCAAGAATATACTACAGCAGTGCATGTGTTCAAAGAAGATTTCAAATATGAGCGTGGGATGTGTGTGCATAGATGAAAAAAAAATAAATACGAGTTACGGCTGAAATTGCCCAATGCCAAGTGCTTTCTCCATTGATCATACTTTGCCATACTGTATTTCCATGTGCTCACAATTTATAGTAGCTCCCACTGAACAAGCGCAGTACAGGAGGAGGTGAGAAGTTTCTTCCTCCTCAGACATCCATGTCGCTGCATCACGAGGCAGGCGTCTGACCTAAGCATTTTTTAATTCAGAGACATGATGTCATAAAAAGCTCTGTCAAAGATGCTGACCACCTCGGTTTCACCTTGTGTGGCATGGCGCGATAATCACCTGATCTTCTTGGCCGCGTTCAGTGCAGTCACAGACAACCTCAGAATAGCTCTGCAGGACCGTGATTCCCCCATCGCCTCCTTATCCTGTTTATGGTAAAATATCAGAAATAAACCCTGGATTTTAAAAGCCATCTGTTCTTTTAATAATGAATAAGAGAAAAAATAAACATTGATCTATGTGTACTTGTACTGTACTCAGAGTAGCGCAGTAGTCAGTGTTACTTTTTTATCACTAACTGGGATATCCTTTGGTTTTACCTTTTTCCTTTTCCTGACCAGCCACATGTTTATTTTGACTTTTATTATGCAGCGTTCGTACCTGTATGGATCTTAAACCCCGGAGATAAACTCTGGATTTTTAAATCCACCTGTTCACAGCAGAGCCACTTGTTTTCTTAGACTTGCATCTATTTATTGCTGTGACAAAGAAAGGCATTTGAATGTAAAAAACAGCAAATTAAACAGGTTGTTGCTGTCTCTGCTGTAATGTGGAAACCTCATTTGTTTTTCTACCAGAGAACAAAGCATTCTGTATTATCCATCTGTAAAATCCCGTCCATTTATAACGAAATGTTCTTGATTATATGGTAAGGTCCAAGTCATTTTGGGACATGTCCATGGAATGCAGTGTCCTCAAATCTGCAGTATACCATGAGGTGACCTGTTAGCTCTGGTTGAATAACTGGTAACAGATTGAATCCTGTTAGTTCAACTGTAATGCATTTATCTTACTATATTTGGAAAATAATTCTAATTGATTTGCTGTGTTCCTTAACCTTGGGCACCAGGCTAACCTGCCCCTTCCTCTGTCTCCTTGTGTGTGCGCAGGAAAGCGGCCTCACCAGTGCCAGATCTGCAAGAAGGCCTTCAAGCACAAGCACCACCTCATTGAGCACTCGCGGCTGCACTCGGGCGAGAAGCCGTACCAGTGCGACAAGTGCGGGAAGCGCTTCTCCCACTCGGGCTCGTACTCGCAACACATGAACCACCGCTACTCCTACTGCAAGCGGGAGGCCGAGGAGCGCGAGGCCGCCAAGCAAGAGGGCCACGATGCCAACAGCGGCCCATTGGAGCCCACGGAGCTGCTGATGAGACGGGCCTACCTGAAGGGCCTGGGGCCCCTGGGCTTCTCGGACCCAGAGGATCAGAGCGAGGATGTGACCCGTGCAGGAAGCGTCATCCTGAGGGATGGGACAGAGGGCGGGACCAGAGAGGCGGAGAAAGCTTACCAGCAAGTGACAGACAGGCAAGGGGTGGGGTTCGGTGAGGAAGAGGAAATGGAGGAAGCCGTATTGGAGGCGGAGGAACGGGAGAGGTTGGAGAGCCCAGGCGGGACAGTGAAGGACGAGAAGGAAAATGGAGTGACAGAGGATGAGAGCTCAGAGGAGAGGAAGGCCGTGGATCAAGCCGAGATGGGTTGTGAAGGCGAGCAGGAGGATGCCGATTAACTACTGCATTTTGGATTAAGCTTCCAGCGTTCTTTTCATGTTTTTTTTTTGTTTCCCTGCTTGTATTGTTTCCTTTCCCACTGAGGGACTTTGAGCCAGAGATTCACTTTCGTGACCACACTGCCGCGTCTCGTTCATGCAGCCACGAGGCCCGAGGCCCGAGGCCCGCGCTCAAGAGATGTAAGGATGGCGTAGAAGGTCCAAGAAGCAGGCCCGGCGCTGGAAGAAACTGTTCACATTATGCAAAAACGAAAGTGATGACGCGAAGCGACCACAAAGGGTCCGCAAGTGTACAGAGCGACGCGCGAAGGCCTGTGTGGTGCTCGTTTCCGTAACCCCTGTGTTTTTAATCGTGGTCACAGCACAAGCCTGGAAATTGCACTCTGATAAATTACTACAGTAAATAATAATTAAGAGAAAAAAAAATACTTTTTAGAAAAAATAAGCATCGCCTATATGTACTTGTTCTGCGCTCAGAGCAGCGCAGTAGTGTTTCAGTGTTACGTTTTTTTTTTTAATCACTTACTGTGATATCCTTTGGTTTTACCATTTTCTTTTCCCGACCAGCCACATGTTTATTTTGGCTTTTTTTATGAAATGTCTTTAGCTTTCTTAAACATACAAAGTCTTAAACGTTTGACTAAGAAGGGGAGGTTAAGGAAAAAGAAAAGGATTTTAAAGAAAAAAACGCCCAAAATTATGAAGGCTCCAATGGGCTTTGGCTTCGTTGAGCAAACCCTCCCCCACCCATACATTTATTTTTTTGTTTTGCTTAGAGAAAAGCCTTATATGCAAACCCTTATCACATGTGTTTTCTGCAAGTGCCATCCTTGTACAGTGTCAAGCGGAGTCGCCTCACCTTCTCTTTGCACCTGCTTTAGTATTAAAAGTCAAATAATCCACCTCGATGTTTGAATTACCTTCGTCAGTATTAGTATAGCTAGACTTCATAGTTTACATATTGTTTGTGCAATTTTCTGTATTTTTTTCATCTGTCAGTATTACATTGGTTTTGTTTTGTTTTGTTGTTGTTTTTTGTTCAACACAAAATTCAATTATTTTTATTTTAAACTACCATTTTATTTATGTGACTCATTTTATATTTCCTAATTATATTTATTTCATACTGTAGTGTACAGTATTATAGTTCCTCGATATAGATATATTTTAGTAAAAAATGGATCCTGGCGAGTGAATATCGGAGCAAATTTTACACAAAGAGAGCATTTATTGTATCCGGAGCAGTTAGTGTCCATTGTTCCATTTACTTAACGTACCTGATGAAGGAGATTCTACAATTTGGGAACTTTTGATACGATATTGTGAAAACACTGTATTTTTGACTGAGAAGTAAAGAAGAAGAAGAAGAAAAAAAATAATAATTCCACTTTATTCATCTGTTTTGTTTTCTTTTTAGCTAAAGAGATGAAGGCTGACTGTGGTTAATGGGATTCTTGAAATGTCTGTTGAAGTATAATTTAATTTTTTTTTATTTGTATTTTCTCTTGGAAATGACCTTGCTCGAATAAATGTAGCCCAATTTAATTTTGAATACCTGTGTCACACTTGACTTAGTATGAAGGGGGTTTAATGGGTTGTGTGTATGCATGTGTATGTGTGTGGTTGGGTGTGTGTGTGTGTGTGTGTGTGTGTGTGTGTATGTTTGATGTGGGCACAGAAGGACTTTGCAAGGCCATAACATAGCAGAATTGTGAGTGTGGCAGACACGCACACACACACACACACACACACACACACACACACGCACACACACTCACACGCCCGCCCTCCTAATGCCATCCGCTATAATTCTCTTTCTTCTTCAATATCATTCTCGCCGCTATCATTTAATTAATTAGAAGAACCTTTACCTTTTGATGTGAATTATACGTAGCACATAATCCACCTTATCAAAGTCTTTTCTCTGTGTGATATCCTTCCATTAGTCTCTTTGAAGTTGAATGATGTCGGCTTGAGCTAAATTAACAGCGGCTGCGGGCTGCCAGGCTGCCTGCGAAGGCTCGCGCCGGAAACTCGGAGGAGCTCCATTAACCATGACCTCGCTAATTTCCTCAACTCGCAAATTCAGCGCGAGTTTAATTTTCAAGGAACTTGTTCAAGGCACTTTTCCTCCCTCCGGGGGGACCCACAGTGCGTTTCATTTCAGAAGTTAACGAGTCACGAGTTTATTGAGCCGGCTCTGTACACACCGGGCACCATGTGGGCACATGACACGGTATCTGCAGTATCCGACACAGAACTGAGTTCACTTTACTTTATAGTGCCTATATATTACTACACAAGACACGTTTCAGAACTCTTTCTGTACTTTAACAATATAATTGAGTGATGTGTCAAAAACAGGGATTCTGGGTGGTGTTACAAACATCAAGGCACCCTCGTCAAATGATGCCCATTTTTAATATATTAAGTAGTAGGTCCTCTGTGGAGAACTGTGAGTTCTGTTTATGTGCTGGGTTTAACATGTGTGGAGAAATAAGAATTCATCCATCCATCAATCCATCCATCCAAACAATCCATCCATCATTCTTTTAATCCATCCATCCATCAATCCATCCATTCAACAATCCATTCATCCATCAATCCATCCATTCAACAATCCATCCATCCTTCTTTCAATCCATCCATCTATCAATCCATCCATTCAACAATCCATCCATCCTTCTTTCAATCCATCCTTCCATCAATCCATTCAACATTCCATCCATCCTTCTTTCAATCCATCCATCCATCCATCAATCCATCCATTCAACAATCCATCCATCAATCCATCCATTCAACAATCCATCCATCCTTCTTTCAATCCATCCATCCATCAATCCATCCATTCAACAATCCATCCATCCTTCTTTCAATCCATCCTTCCATCAATCCATCCATTCAACAATCCATCCATTCAACAATCCATCCATCCTTCTTTCAATCCATCCATCCATCCATCCATTCATCAATCCATCCATTCAACAATTCATCCATCCTTCTTTTAATCCATCCATTCAACAATCCATCCATCCTTCTTTCACTCCATCTATCCAACAATCCATCCATCCTTCTTTCAATCCATCCTTCCATCAATCCATCCATTCAACAATCCATCCAATCAACAATCAATCCATCCTTCTTTCAATCCATCCATCCAACAATCCATCCATCCTTCTTTCAATCCATCCTTCCAGCAATCCATCCATCATACAATCCATTAATTCTTATATCCATTCATCCATCCATCCATCCATTATCTGAACCTTAACCAGGGCGTAGATGTGCCTATATCATAGCTTAGCTGAGTTCAAAAACACTGATCCTGCCTTTTTCTCTGATCAAATGGTCAAAAGTTGTGGTACCCCTCATTAAATTGTGTCATTTTTACAGATATTAGGTATAGTAGTAGTTCCAGTACAGAAAACACAGTTTTTTCAGTGTTCATATGCTGGATATATAATGTTGAGTAAAGTATCAATCGATTGATCCATCCTTCACCAAATCCATCTATCCTTCTATCCAACAATCCATCCATCCTTCCATCCATCCATCCATCATCCTTCCATCCATCCATACATTCTTCCATCCATCATCCATCCATGCAGCAATCCATCCATTCTTCCATTTATCTATCCTTTATCTAAACTGCTTATCCTTAAGCAGGGGATGTTGGAGCCTATACTAGACCTCAGCTGAGTTCTGGTTCTTTTTATGTGCTGGATTTAAAAATATCCATCCAATAACCCACCAATCCATCCACTCATCCATCCATTATCTGAACTGCTTTACCAGGTGTTGTTGAATCCCAGGGCAAAGGCCAGAGAAACCAGACAGGTCAGCAATCCGTCACAGAGCAGATGGGGGAAAAATAAATAAGTAAAAAAATGGCCTGTGCAAAAATGATGGCACTCCATAATTTGATCTTTAACCAGAGCAAAGAGAAATGTTCTCTGAAATTCTTAGGGGAATACACTTTTCAGTGTGGTTTGTTGAAAAATAAACAAAACATCAGGATTTAAACCTTTATGTTTTATAGAATATTAGGCAGATTATTGTGTTGTACCACAGCAGAGACCAGGTGGCGGAGACATGGGGGTATTCCTATACTTGTGAGGACATCCCATTGACTTACTGTGTCTAGGTAACACGATGTGTACACACAATCCTGACCCTGAACTTATCTTCAGTGACCAAAAAAAACAAAAAACACTCACGATGCGTTCTTAAATGACGAGATCTTCTAAGGTTCTTTAGTAAAGAACAGAAAAGCAGCTGTTTCTCTTTACATAAAAGCTTTGTTACACAAAAGTTATACAGACCAGTTTTGGTTCTATATAGATTATATGTACCTTTGTGGTAAAAGCTTACCTCAGTTATTTACAAATTTTAGGAAGAAAAACACACTTTTGGCAACACGAACAGCAATAATGACAGACATTATATATTTTTTATACTCACCATGTCTACATATTGGCCATTTAATAAACGTTTTGATATCTGCTTGTCTGCAAGCAGTAAAATGTACAGATCTCCACTATAAAGCTCTATATAAGCCATTCAATTTAATGGGTAAAAAATTAAACTGTGCATTGTCTATGAATGTGGAGAAAACATTTTTGTAAAGATGTACTTTCTGTAGGAAATATCTACACTTGCTTCTGCTCCATAACACCATAACAGCAATTTTAGATTTCAAAGACAATTCCACCAGACTTTTAGTATATTCGAACTGTTTATTTTAATATATTTGAACCATCACAGGGCACCTAGCGAAATAAATAAAACAACATATAAACAAAATATGTGACATGTGGAAATTATTGCACTGCAAACAGAATTTTTACCAAAATCTACAGTGAAATTCACTATTTAGATTTGTTGGTTGAATATTTTTTTTAGAAAATAAATCTGAGGCCTGCACAGATGTTGGTATTGCTGTTTTAGTGAGGACATCCCACTGATTTACTGTCTCTCAGTAGTAATGTGTCCCCTTATAGTCACCAAGTGAGGCACGGGGTTTAGATTTGAACCAACAGCCGTCTAATTGTAAACATTAGCTGCCATAGAAGGTTTTTTAATAAAAGTTGGATTTGTGATGAAAACAGCACATTTCATAAACAGGATCAGCAAAATGTCCCCACGTTCACAGATTTTTCCAGTATTCCTATCATTATACATTTATTTCCCCCACCCACACACACACACAATATCTTCCCATAAATAAAGGACTCCTCAAGCGTTAGGTAAGATACTTACCTCTGGACTGCTAGGTCAGGGGTTCAAATCCTACCTTTAACAAACCACTGCTGGGTTCCTGAGCAAGACACTTAACCCCAAGTTGCTCTAGGGAGGCTGCTCAGGATAAAACATCAAATACTGTAAATAAATACTAATAAATACTGTAAATAAATACTAATAAATACTGTAAATGAATGCAGTGTTATTACAATCCCTGTAGGTGTAATGGTCAGGTGTCCCAATACTTTTGTCCATATAATATTTAGTCCTGTGAAAACCAGCTGATGCATGAGGCACAATAAAATGCTGGATGGCGTTAATTAAATATTGCAATTAAATCGCTACAATAGAAACACATTGAGAAATGCTCTGTTGTAGAGAAACTTGACCAAACTGCTTTGCACCAAATTCCCACATTAAAATAATAATAATAATAATAATAAAAAATATATAATAATAATAATAATAATAGGCCCCATGGTGGCACATTGGGTAGTGCTGTTGCCTCAGACCTCCAGGGTTGGGAGACTGAATCTTGGCCTTGCATGTGTACAGTTTACGTGTTGTCTTTGTGGTGGTGTTTATTTTTTCCAGGGTCTCATTTTACACAATCCAAAAACTTGTGCTTCAGGTGAATTGATCATTAATAATTGACCGTAGGTGTGAGTTTATAAACAATTTGAGTCCCTGCCTCGCCGCACCGGGATAGGCACCAGGTGACCACAACTGAGGTAAGGATTAAGCGATTAGAGAAAATTAAGTAAACACACAAATAAATAATTTAAGTAGTAAGGTAATGTAATTATAATGATTATTTCAGCATCATCAGCATTTCGTATAAACACCTGGAAGGCACGTGGGTTTGAATAGGAAAGAAGATGTGCCGCCTGGTTCCATTAACCACAATTGTACAGAAACCTGATGCAAGCTTTTCTGCAGTGACGCACTTCACCACAAACCGCTTTGGATGGCGTTACTCATATTAAATTTAGAAACTACTTTAGTGAAGTACCCCTTTAATGACGCCCCCCACCCCGAGATCTTCCGCTCTGTTGACAGGGCGCAGATGGCAGTGACGTCATTACGGCGGGACAGCCAGGAGACCAGTGAGTGTGAACCAGCTTGAGGAGTTTTAGGAAGATATTATTTTCCTTTTTCTTCTCTATCCACCTCCAGACTGCACGGTCACAGCCGTCTCCCACCGTGACTGGACCGTCTGACCCCAGCTGTGCACGCAAGTAGGTAGTTGGGGTCGCTTTATATTAAGAAAATCGACCAAAAATGCAGCCTAGGTCGTTAGCCAGGTAGCTAACGTTAGCGAGATGACGTAACGAGTCGCTATAGTAACAAGGTGGCGGGAAAACTTCTAATGCAGGAGTTGTACGTGCCTTCACTTGCAACTATGTCACTGTTTAATAATTTTAGTGTTTTATAACAAAGTGCACCCGTAGTTAGATCTCTCTCTCTCTCTCTCACTCTCTCTCTCTCTCACTATACATACAGTGTGTATGTATAAATATGTGTAACGGTTGGGGAAAGTATGGGGACGCCTTACTGTTACACCAACAGGGACTTTAGTGTCATTGCATTCAAATTCATGGACTACAATAGAATGTCCCCCATCCCTCCACGTTGGTCTATTCAGTGTAGCATAGATAAGTCGGTTTGACCAATAAAAAATATTAGCTTTGCCCCAACATGGTGATTCAGAGCAAATATAAAGAAATGACGGAGGTCTCAAGACTTATGCACAGAACAGTAACTGTAAGAATGTAAGAATGCTTAAAATGTTTAAAAAAACATTTAATCCCTAAAATATTTATCTATGACCAGATTAACGAACAAAAAATGATATTTGGACAAAAGCATTCCATTCATGTCTTTTTTTTTCATTTTTGTTGCTTTCAGTTTAATTAACTTTTGCATGTTGACGTTCTCATCCTCAGAGATTATCAAAAAATGACTGCTCACTGGCTTGGTGTGTTATTACAATATCTAAGACTCAAAACAAGACAATAGTCATGTTTGCATTGTGGAATAATTTCTGTGTTTTTTTTTCGGTTTTATGAGGCCATGAACCTCTGCTTCACTCACAGTGAGTCAGACCTTGACTTCTGTCAGGAAGTAAAGCTGCCTCAAAGATCATCCAATCTAAATTTTAATCTTTGGGTGCTTCACAAGAAACTGTGGTGTACCATTTTTCCATTACAAATAAAGCATCCCAAACCTGAGCTGCTCGACAGCAGGGCCGAAAGCAGGCCACAGCCGAGCTAACAGCGTCACTGATTTCTGAGTTGTCAAAATGTCATCATAACATGGAAAGAGGCCATTATTGTTTACTGTTTGCAAAAAAGAACAACAGCGCTGATATAAACTAACAGCTGGGAGGTTGATGAAGTACAAGTATGACTGTCTGTTCGGGCTGGAGATAAATTTCAGTGGGAGTTTTCTGTGATGAAATTGAGTTTTAACTTCAATGTTTTGAGAAATATGACGGTGCACCAGTAACTAAATAGCTGGGTTAGGTTTTATTCACATGGTTAAAGAATGACATAAAAAAAAACCCTCAAACAAGACCATAAGTAATAAAAGACCACTATAACAGAAGCAGTTCTGACAAAAAAAATTCCACCCGTTTGACTCCATGGTTTTGGGACGATCGGCCTTAAATTGTGTGGAGAGAATTGAGTCAGAAATTCAGTTACTGGGATGAGATACAGTGAAAAATTTAAAATGGTAACGTACTTTAAGTTCGGTACTATTGCAGTATGTTTTATGTGCTGCAAGGTTCTTGTATGAATATAGAAACTGTTTTTTTGTCTGCCACCTTAAATGCGGCATTAAAGCAAAATCTAATTCAGCCTTCATGTTCTAGTGATTAGGGGGGTCTGCAATCAGAAGGTTGTGGGCTTGAATCCCAACACTGCTAGTGTCCTCACTAAGGTTCCCTTGAGTAATGTACTCTCCCCTCACTACTCCCCGGTGCTCCTCATTAGTGGACCCCCCTGCTTCACAGTGTGCTGTGACTTGTTCACACGTGTCTATAAGGGGCCACATAGCTTTACTTATTCTGGTCACATGTTCTAACATCCTTTATGCTTGGGCTCAGGTTGACCAGCAATTTAAATCTCAAGAAAGTGGCTAAAATGAAAATTGCCACCAAAGTTTGTGTGAGTACTTTGTTTCTTTTCTGATTGTGTTTAAAATAAATTGTGCTTCAAATAACACGTCTATGAAATATCAAAGTTCTGGTGGGAAATCTGTTTCCCTCCTCATGTCACATGATCTGTCAGTTCAGTTATGGAACTAAATCATAGAGATATTTTGTTGACGATGATAAAATTATATATTACAGAGTCCTCAACATCGTCCCAAACATTTATACATTTCAAAACACTAACATGTCAGGACCGAAGAGACTGTAATCAAGAAAACAATAAACAGACGTAATACCATGTAGCACTGCTAGCTACACTGGTAGGCTATGATTCAAATTTCTAGCATTATTTTCAGCAGTATACCTGTTAGATAATACGTTTTATGTCCACAATTGTTTATGTTCATTATGTAATGCCTAGAAAACACTGACAATTTTTTTGTTTTTTGACTTTGCTCATATTGCCCAATACCTGACAGTTAACATCACTGTTTTCTTTCTGCTTGTGTCAGTTAAGGTAAAGATGATACCGGAATCAAATCAATATTGAAAAATGTTCTCTGTATTGCTATTTCAGGTAGGTGTAGTCTAAATATCTACATTTCATTAATGCGAATGACTGCAGCTTTGCAATATATTGTATTGAGCTTTAGCAGTATCGCCCAGCACTACTTGCAGCGCTTACTACACTTCTGATCAAAACAGAATGTGGTACAGGTTCCAGTGCATTTAATTTGCATATTGGCCAGTTTTTCAGGCTTATTTTGGCATCTTTAAAGGGTCCAGCACTATTTGTAAAAGCAATAAGAAAGATTAGACTTTTTTTTATTACAATTATAACATTTACAGCACCACGAAGAAAATACATATGTAAAGTGAGTCTTATTTGGTGTTAAATTAAGTCGGCATTCAATCTCAACTAACTGAAACCAATGTTAACTTGTCAACTACATACACTTAGCAAATTGACATTTGGTTTCTATCTTTTAGTTTAAGGTTAAATTTACACTTAATTTAAAACCAAATTTTGTTCTATTTGGAAGTAATCATTTTTAGACAGGATACTGATAACAGATCAACTACTGCAGTGTCCTGTGACATTTAGTGAAGGGCAAATGCCAGGTGCCGCCGCTAAGACGTATTGTGTAGGTGGGCTTACTGTATTTGTTTGAAATGCTGAAGAGCTCAGGCATAATGTGGTCGCTTACTCCCTCAGCTCTGATGTTTCTGTTTGATTGTCTGGTACATTTTCAGCATCACCAAGACATTTTCACATGGGCACTTTCCTATCTTCAGAGTAATACATCATGGGCATTTAGATTCAGGCTTGTTTTTTATTTTCTATATTGGGTGAATTGGGTGAAACTTGTAAACGAGTCTACATTGTTATTGAGCAATTAAAGAACATTATTAATTGTGAATGTATGGTTGGAAAACCTCAAAGCACGTTCAGCAGAATTGTACACTGAATTAAAATCCACGTCCATAGAGTAGGGCTGTAACCGAACACTCGAATATTCGAGTATTCGTTCAGTGGGATGGCATTCGAGTTTTCATTTTGAGATTCGAGTATTCGAAAGAAAACTTTTTTTTTACACGTGACATCAATCCCTGCGAAACCAAGCGCTCCACTCTTAACAACCCATGACGTCAGTTATAGAACTAGTGGATAAATACGTAAACTCCGGAATACAGCATTTTTCAGTTGGAAATAATATTGACACCACATATTTAATGTTAGTAATTAATTATATTTTGTTATTTATTTTAGTTAATTTACTAGACTTCCTCTAAAAATATGACCTTTCCAACGAGCCCGAGCTCGGAGTTCTCCTCCACCCAGACCCGGAGAAACTTTCCAATGCGCTCCGGGTCTAACGGAGCATTTCTCCCCGCAGCTCGGCCGCGGAAAAAACAGCTTTAATGGGCGGCATACAATGTACAATACTCACTAGGGGCGTATCAAAAAGAAGACCATAGTTTGTCCTGTAAAAACAAGTATTTTTAGCCTGAATGTGGATAAAAACACCACAGCAGGAAAGTTAGACTTATGAAGACTTATGAAGGTGAGCGATGGGGATTTATGACCAGCAGTGAGGATTTTATAGGAGGAATTTGAAATGACGCACTTTGAGTCCCAGAGAGACGCACCGCCCGGAGCCATACGGTGAACTGAAGTAAGAAAAATAGTTTATTTTGCACTTCGCCAGCAGTGTTTACAGCTGGTGGTGGAATAAATGCATTCGAGTTGGTTTTGAGATGTTTGTGCGAGATTTGTCAAGTTTTGTGGCTTTTTGTGAAGACGCTATCTGGCTAGCCTGTTAGCACTGGCTAATACTCTGGCTAATAGGAGCTTGTCGGTCGGCCGGGTTCAAAATGGCCTATGTGGCTATTGAGGCAGAAAAAGAAAAGCTGTGTTTAGCGGTATTTGTTTATTTATAATTCTACTTCGAAAATATGGATTTCTAAATCCAAGATGGCGAATACAGGATAATAATACTTTCAGCCCCCTTCCACCCAAGCCTCGAGTATTCGATTTATTTCACTACCGAATACTCGAAGCTCAAAAAATGGCATTTCTACCAGCCCTACCATAGAGATGCAAGCGCATATTTGTTTGGATCCACTTGTGTTCCTTAAATGAGTTTGTCTGAACTACTGAGGCGACCTCACCTTTAAAACAGTTTGAACCCTGAAAAGTACAAAATTGATTTCAACATTTGAATTGAACTAAATTTGAACATTTAAAAATGGGTCCAGTATTAAAGCAACGAAAGGTTCAGCTGTTTGGCGGGCCTTAGAATCAGGTTCGATTTCCCTGCATAAATTGTGCGCCCGGGCCCGCCTGTCGTCCTGCTCACTCTTTCCGGCAGCCGTGCAGTCATTAGCGTGAAAGCGTTAGCGTGTAATTACAGCCCTGCTTCCTTTCACCGACTCCTTTTAATGATTAGCGTTTGCACAAAGCCTCTGAAGTAGTGAATGAGGACATGACTCCTCGTATTAAAAAGGGGCAAAAATCGCTATCAGGCTCTTCACTGGGTTTGAAAACTTAATCCGAGCGAAACGCCGAGCTTTCTTCGCCTTTTCTAATACCAGATCAAAGGAGACGTGAATAGCGTTGAGCGCCCCAAGTTCAGCCTTTCCAACCTGACTGTTGGTGTCAGTCGGAGGGCTGTGAATGAAAGGGTTTCAGGAACAAATTACTGGACGTTTTAGAGCTTACAGTACTGTTTTAGTTGATTGGGGTGCCACTCAAAGAGCCAGAAGCTGCCTCGGGCCTGGAGAAGGGCTGGGAGATGTTGCGGCGTTCATTTCACTGGTACACGCAGCCTAACATCGCCGCTGCTGGAAAGTTTTCTTGACCTAATTGCTTCGGGCTTGTCCAGCTGATGGAACATCCAAACTTAGACAGCGAAGGGAAGCTGAAGTAAAGTGGCGCTTGGGCCCTGAAGCTCTGCTGCGTGTAGAATTGGATTCACTGCTTTCGTTAGGACTAAGGTGAAAGCCTGATGCGAGGAAACATGTGCTTGTGTTTCCATTGTTTATGCAGAGCGCGTATGCAGTCATTCACTTGAACGAACATGGCATGCTTTTTTTTTTTTTTTGCATGTTGGTTTGTAAGCAGGTTGTAAATGCGCAATTCGAGCTGTAGCTGAAATTCGAAGTAGGCCAGTGAAGGAAAAGGAAAGCACAGAAATGACAGCAGCTCTCAGTTTCACACCATCGCAGATGAATCGCTCTTGGGCCCTGATTTGGAAAGAAAAAGAGAGCGTTTAATAATCAAAACAGTAGTTCAGCCTGCAACTCAAAGGGCAGTAAGTAAGAGGCACAATATATATGTAATATAGACAGAAAACCATATTGAAGTGGAATATATTAAAGAGCAAATAGCTTGTTTTTTTTATATGAGGGTGTGTAAGCCTTCTCATTCATAAAGTCTGTATATGGACTATAAGCCATGGTCTGTTTGTAATTCGGTGGTTTTGTGATGTCACAAAAACGAATACATTTACATTTATCCACATAGACAGATTACAGCAGTTTAGCCCTGTCCACAAACCTCTCGAAAGTTGTAAAGAGTGTTCCAACCAGACTATTTTGAAGCATAATACAGGGCAGCCAATCAGAAGCTTTGATTTCATGTAAATATTGAAAGAGATGACACAACATCTGGGGACTCGTTTATTCTTCTAGTATCTTCTCATGCTTGGTTTCAGGGCAGTCTAAGCACTGGTTTGGCTTTTAATAGTCATGGGGACGAGACCGCCTATGCCGAGACCGAGTCAAGACCGAGTCTTTGAAGGGTCGAGACCGAGACGAGACCGAGAAAGCAAATTATGGTCTCGAGTTTACAATGAACTCCTGTCCCCTAGAATGTAAACACTGAATTTACCCCTAATATAGACTGTACTGTAATTCGTGGAGGGGCGTTTTCTTCACTATGTGCTGTCATTTCTTGTACTATATTCAGGGCAAATACTGTAATAAATTAATTTAATTTACACCAATAAAAATACAGGACAGAACAAAACGAAAATCATGGTGTGTCACAGGGCAGCAGCCAGGATACGTGTTTTCTCAACGATGTAAAAAAAATAAGTATGCAGTTATATAGCTAAATTAACGTTATTATATTAGTTTAATGTTAATGTTTATTTACATTAATGCTTATGCATAAGATTTGCATTTTAGGAAACGCACTGTTACCTTTGAGCCCACGAGTTTCCTTCCTTTCCTCAAAATGGCCTCAGCCAGTTTGTGCAAATTTCTGGGGGGTTCCACAAATAATTATTAGGTAGGTTTTACGAAAAAATACGCAAACTCTGAGTTTGCAGAGATTAAATAAACCTACATCTGTTGCTTGAAGCTAAATGCATTTCTAACTGTTGGCTGATTTAATTTTGTTTTTTAAAATGTAGTCAATCAGAATCAAAGTATATTACACATTTTAGAGATAACGTTTTGCATGTTTATAGATAACGTTTTGCATGTTTATAGATAACGTTTTGCATGTTTATAGATATTGATTTGCATGTTTTATTGAAATTGAAGCACGTTCTTACTAAATGTACTTCTAACTAACATTATTATTCTCACAGTTATCACTAAGGGTTTATTTAATCACACATAAACAATACCCTAGGCCTACACACGTTGTCATAGCACATTCATTGCACATTTTTTATGCATTGTTGTTGCACTAGATCTTCAGTCTAGAACCTGTTGTCTTTGATAGTCCTGGGATATATTTGGAAAATATCACGATTTTGTGTTTTATCGGGTCTTTCCTAGCTGTAATTGATAGTAATGGACTTTGTTTTGTTAGGAAGCTCACAGCTGTGCTTTATCGCACTGGCTCTCCTTCGTGCGAGTTCCTCGCCTGTACTGTGCAAGTTCTCAGCCTCGGCTTTGGCCTCCACCGTGGGGTAGCATTTAATCGGATATATCGTTCAAGCCGAATTAACCCTCCAGAAAGACCACATCACTTTAGGCCTCCTCATGGCCTGTCAGAATCCATTGTGGATGATGAGATACACACACACACACACACACACACACACACACACACACACACACACACACACACACACACACACACACAC
>JBBKCR010000002.1:2789156-2799189 GCA_037577295.1 Ladigesia roloffi | reverse complement strand
GTTCTGCTGAGGAAACAAAGTCACCTTCGACTTGGATGCCCTGGGGGTAAGCAAATAAACATCTAATTTTCATTTTGCTTTAAGTGTGGTATTACAGCATATACTATGTAAAATAAGCTGTTGTGCGAAGTAACAGAATCAGTTTTCAGCCCCAGCAGATCGCTCTGCCTGCAGATGACATGTCTTGTCACAGCAGTGATCTAACACACTGTGGAAGTTTAATGGACTTAACCAGCCACAGTCACTTTAGAGCTGTTTCCGGTTCCAGGGCTCGGCCACACACTGACACCACAGTGGAATTCGGGGGGTGGGGAAGCGCATTTTCAATACAAGCCAACTTCTTTCTCCGATGGGACTTTTTTTTCCTCCCAAAGTCCATAAATTCCAAAGAGCAATCTGTTTCTGGAAATATCTCTAGTAATTTAGCAGTTTCAAGAAATTCTGTTCCCATTTTCTGCACAAACAGCAGTGTGTGCATGTGTGAACAGCACCAGTGAATTTACGTCTTACAGGGATTTTCTGAGCCAAGTTCAAATGTCCTCAGTGTAATATTTAGAAACATACATTCTATACGTTCTGTAGCGCCATCATGTATACCTTGCTACTTTTTATGGGTTTTTTTGGACTCAGTAATAAACAGTAAGGATTAATTTAACTTTTTTGTTTTCTGTAGAGGGTACGCACTGAGAAACACAACAAAACAGAAATCATTCGACACGAGATGCCCACATTTTCTCTGCTTTTTATGCTGTATTTGGCCTTTATGCGCTATTTAAAGGCCCTATATTATTGAATACAAAAATTTCCACATTTTGTGGAAAGAATAGAGATGAATGGAGAATACTGTGTACAGTAAAAACAATAGTAAGCTCCTCAGTCCATGCGGTTTTGTGATAGTTCATTATGACAGTATATGATAAGTACGCTGGAAAACACGTCTGTTTTGAATTCACTCACAAAAGCAATATGTTTACATATATTTGCATATCCAGTCTACGCCATTTAGCCCTGCCCATAAGCACTGGCTTCTCTAAGGTTCTTCAGGCTTGACTGCTGTTTGAATAAGGCAGAATTCCTGGCAACCAATCAAAATAGATTTCATTTAATAATAAAAAAAAAGTGTTCAACTTATTAAGATGCAGAGAAGTTGAAAGACTGTTTCTTCAGAAATATGACAATGTACATGATAAAAAAATACAACATGCAAAGTTTTGGACATGTTTTATATTTGATATATATTCCAAATATTCTAGACTCAGCAAATACCTTTAATTTGCTATGTAAATTTTACCCTCTTTTCGGTCCGGGGATCAAATTAATTAATTATTTCCGTTGCATTTATCATCTGAGTCTGAAGAACCTTTTATCTGAAAAATATTTTATTTTGAAAAATGACCGGGTTCCCTCGGTTACTCCTCGGTCTGCGGTAAAACTGTGAAGCGTAGACCGGTCCACGGTGATTGAACGGTTCGGGACCGCTGCTCTAGATGATGGTTTATCTTAATTACCCTTTGAAAATCAGCAAAGGATTCTGACAGGGGCGCCACTCCAGTACTGACACGCAGACACCTGCGTTTTTAATCCAACCCGAAAGGCGTATCCAGTTCCGCCTGCACTCATCACCTCATCAAGTTCAAAAGGAACCTAAGAGCCGGTGCCTGTTTCATTAGCGCTGGACTGCGTTCCCTAGACAGTTAGCAGCGAGAACTGCGACTTATAAATAGTGATCCCTCCCTTGCCGGCCCGGTGCGGAGTCTTGCGCTGGTGTGGCACGGGACGGAACGCTAATCCGCCAGCATTACCGCCGAGTGCTGGTTTGAAGCAGGGGCTGATTTTAATGCTCCCAGGCCAGTCTCACAGCTCCTGGTATAATGATCAAGGTTAGAGTGTGGGTCAGGGAGAGGGCTCTCAGATCAGTGGAGAACTTCACCCCAGACTGTGTGGTGGTCTTGAGGCCGTGGGCTCACCACTTCAAAGAGGCAGGCTAGCAGGCATGGAGACGAAGAACGCATGATCGGGGGGTGTTGGGTTCATCTAGGGCGATGAACGACACAGCTTCTACCCCCACACCCCCACCCACCCAAACCACCCTCCCAACCCAAAAGCTCTTAACGCAGGCCGGGACCGAGCCCTCGCCGTGTCTCCCACTGGGCTGATTATTGACCTCAGTAATGCACCTAACCTAGGTCTGAGACGAGCCCTTTACTTATTTATAGACTTGCCTATGTCTCATGTCGGATTGTTACCGCCATAAATGGATTTGCGGAAATTAAAATCTTCAACCGTTAGTTGCTTCAATCAAGAGGAAATAAACGTGTTCAACGATGAATATTCATGTGTTTTGTGTTGTTTTTTTTGGACAAATATTAACTCTGTTTGGACTAGGGGTGGGTATCCTAGAGCTGGTTACCATCTAACGTTCGGTATTGTTTTTTAATGCTTTGCCTAACTTTCAATTTATTTGAATTATGGATGATTGAAATTATTTGGACAAACCTGTAGTCTTAAGAACTTTCACAATTATTGGCGCCAACGCTAGTAATTCTTGTGAGTAATATGTAACTGTAGCATGTTTTCATGTACATTTCCCTTTTTAAGCCTACCTGGAAGAGGACAAACTATTATTTTGAAGTCGCATACAATGAGGGATAGTGTTGGGGAGGTGAAAATGTGAGATATGTGGACGATTGGCCTGGTGACGTAGTGGTTAGTGCTTTTGTCCTGTGATTAGAAAGCCCTGGGTTTGTATCCCATGGCTGCTGGTGGCACCACTGAGTAGGGTACCAATGTACTTTAGTTTGGTGCTCCCGGGTGCTGTGTTAAATGCAGAAGAAGAATTTCAGTCTGTTCACAGTGTGTGCTGTGTTGTGTTTACATATGACCGAATGGTCAATGGTGGGGAGGGTTTTGGAGTCATTGGAGTCGATTAAACGAATCTTCCATGCGTATAAACTGGAAGGTGTGCCAGAGGAATGCCTTTTTGGGTTTTTCCACAAATGTTTCCTCAGTTTTCTTCTATATCTCCAATTCCATCCATGAGCTCGGACTCTCACCCAGGTGAGCACGTGCCTCCTCAGAGTCATAAGAAGTTGCGCTGCATCTTTTCAAACGGTCATTAACATAATACCTTCGGACAGCTCAACATGCTCATAGGAGAGTGCAGGCTGCCAGTTCTGTTCCGTCAGCATGCAGACGCCAGCGCTGGTCAGCATTGCGGTGCCTGTTGGTTGTAGAAGGAAGGCTGTCCTCCCTATGATGAGAGAGCAACCAGCTGGTTTATGGTAAATTTGAGGGGGGTGAGGGGGTCCAAATGAATAATTATGAAATGTGAAGGGGACACGTCTCCCCCTGGTTGAATGGCGATGACGCCCATGTTTGACTGTAGCATCTGTGATTTTCTGGGCTTTTCCTCCATAGTAGGAGTTGTAGAAGAGGACCCATTGCTGTTTTGTTGGTCAATGGAGGTTGCACAAAAGTTCAGTGTCTGTGGTGCAAATAATTATGCAAACACAGGCTAAGCCTTATTCTAAAACCCCTATTAAATAAACCTTTATCAAGATGACTTTGGATACCCGTATGTTTACATATTGACTGTTAACCGCGATTCGTTTTTGTGTTGGCAGGGTTTTGTTTACCAGTTCGGTGTTGAATCTCGCCGAGTTGGTGGCCCTGCGTCCCGACCTGGCCTCTCTGAAGAAGATCCTCTACTTCCATGAAAACCAGTTGATCTACCCAGTTCGAAAAAGCCAAGAGAGGGACTTCCAGTATGGCTACAACCAGATCCTGTCATGGTGATGTTATCCCTTGCTACATTTTAGTTCTCTATTGCTTTTGCAGTAGTGCAGGTGTGGTTTAGGTGGTTGAGGTCATGCAGTCTGATGAATTTCCAGTAAGATGCACTAGAGGCGTACTCTCAGAAATGTGAGCTATTATTAAGTAGATATCCAGCGAAGAACTTTATATCAGACAGCTCGAATTGACTTTAACTCTGCTCTGCAAAATAGACCCACTTTGTCATCAAAAGCATTAGCTGCCTTGTTGTGGTTGGATAATAATTATGGGCTGTATAATGGAGCTCTTACTCCAAAATTTGAACCCGTAATATCTTCATTAATCTTAATACGGCAATTAAACATACATCTTTAAGGCTACTGTGTAATTGTTATGCATCATGATTGTTGTCTGTCTGGGCAGTAGTTCAGACCCACTTTGCTTGCTCAGTTAAGTGCTGTGCTTGTTTATAATTATGATGATGTAGTGACATTTAAAAAATCTCATGGCTTATGGCCTGCTAATTAGAGCAGTAATTGAGTGCTTTTGCACGAGTCACTCTTTTAAATTGGTGTTAATTTGTGTAACAATTAAAAGCATCGGCAGTTGCTGGGTTTATGTTGGTTTTGTTTCATTGAATATAATTAAATCAGCATGATTAGTAAACATGTAGGCCGTGCCCTCGCTATTGTTTTGGTTTATTGAAATACTTCTTAAAATATTGAACGTAATGCAGGAGTAACTGTTTACTCCTTATCAACTCCAAATCCTTTTTCATTTAAGCCAGTACTGCTTTTTCAGATTTTTGTTTCATATTTAATTCAAGCTAATTATTCCACCAAAAGCTGTGGTTTTGGAATAACTAGAGTTAAGCTTTGAATAAACTCAGGAATTGTGGGTAATTCTTCTTGACACTTGCTCTTGGTGTCTTGTTCTTTCCAACCTTCTTTAAAAATGCATTAAATCAGTTAATAGGAGTTAATACCATGCCGAGTGTGAGAAAATAGTTGTTTTAAATATTAATAATTTATTATATTTAACTAAGAACTATAACTGTGTATTAATTCCATTATTAGATCAATGGGACACCAAATATGGTACAAGGTATTTGTATAGAATAGTGTTATTTTTTGTGAGAAGTTTTTTTTCAGTAAGAATAAAGGTTAGCTGGAACATAATTTCCGTTAAATGTATGGTTAAGATATATTACAGCCAAAAGTAATGTTAGAACTATTAATAAATGGATCAATAAAGTTTTCTGATTCTAAATTATTAACAACCCACATGTTTGAAGTTTTAGTGCAGTAGTGGTGCAGGCTGAAGCCCAGCTGCTCCGGTCCCATAAATCCTGGTGGCCTAGTGGTTAGGGCGTTCACCCAGCGATCAGGAAATCGTGGGTTTGATTGCCAAGACTACTCACAACGTCTGAGGTACCCTGAGCAAGGGACCGGGGCGCATCTTGTCAGCAGGCAGGGCAGTCAGCTGCTTGGGGCCCCCAAGCCACTAGATGGCGAATGAGAGCCAACTCTTTAAACTAAAAAAAATGGTTAGAGGGGGCCCACCCAGGGAATTTTTGCTTGGGGCCCCAACAGACCCTAGGATCACCTCTGCAAGGGGCTTTCACCACACACACTGCTCCCCAGGAGATGTGTTTATGGCTGCCCGCTGCTTCCCTTGGTGAATGGGTTTAATACAAAGGGATTTTGATCTGTTCACACTGTGTTGTGGTGTGTTCATGTATGTCACTTTCACTTTCACTAAATTTGGATAATCTGTTGACACACACACACACACACACACACACACACACACACACACACACTGACACACACACACACACACACACACAAACACATATCCATACACTGCAGTGATTTTTTTTTTAAATGTGCAATTCTCATGCAACATGTGCAGTATTACTGTGTTTCATACATTGTAAAGACATGTACTTGTCCACTTTGCTGCTGTATCATTGCAAATTCCAGACCTGTGAGACTAATTGTAACTTATTTGAGAGAATTAGGTGTATGAAATAAATTTTTTAAGCACCTGTTTACCATACTTGTAAAATGTAATATATAAATATATTACAAAACTTTCTAATCATAATAAAATGTCGACAAAATTGCGCTGTAGCTGAAGAATCGTATCCTACTCCTTCCTCCAGCCTGGTCGCGGACGTGGTGCTCTTCAACTCGACGTTCAACATGGAGACCTTCCTGTCCTCCATCTCCACCTTCCTGAAGACCATGCCTGACCACCGGCCCAAAGGCCTCGACCAGCTTATCCGGCCCAAGTGCAGAGTGCTGTATTTCCCCATCCGATTCACCAATGTCACAAGGTCTGTCCCCTCACCCCCTCCCTCCTCCCTCCTCCCTCCTTATGCAGCCTTCAATTTGCCTTCTAGGGATCACCGCTCCACTGATTAAAAAAAAAGAAAAAAAAAGCGAGTAGAGAAAAGAAAAGCTCGCAAGTTCATTTTTAATCCGCCCCCAAAAGCTGATCGAGTATGCAAGCGTGGTTAATAGCAAGTGGGCAAAGTTGTGTAAGAAAGTGATTAGAATAGACAGCTTTAATATCCTGTGCTTGACACACTCCTGCTGCAAGACACACACACACACACACACACACGCTCGTGGCTCACATGCTCGATCGCCAATGTTGTAGCGTAGGATTATGGTCAGATTTCAGGGTGTGTTACAGCCCCATTGAAACAATGCATGCATTTCTGGTGTATATATATTAAAGAGAGTAAATGTTTTTTTTTTGGTTGCCAGGTCTTATCTGGATTTGCATCTTTGCAATTTCATCAGCATCCTGATGCGCAGGGGAAGAGCTTTGGAGTTGTAAAAAATATATATAATGAAGCCTTTTACTCATGAGTCCTTCCTGTCTCTTTCCTGAGATGGCTGCAAACCGAATTAAAAGCCTGAAATATGTTTGAGAAAACTTGTTCATGTATGATACATTCCGCCTTTGTAACTTGTAAATGTGTAAATACACACTTAATCACTGACCCATATTGTTTTTTAGAATTAGAAGCAGAGCTGCTTGAGAATGAAACTGATAGCAATTACCGTAAAATCCACAGTATAAGCCGCGAATTTTCCCCAAATTTTATCCCTGCGGCTAATAATATGGTTCGGCTAATAATACAGTTTGGCTAATAATACGGTGCGGCTAATAATATGGTTCGGCTAATAATACAGTTTGGCTAATAATACGGTGCGGCTAATAATACGGTGCGGCTAATAATACAGTTTGGCTAATAATACGGTGCGGCTAATGATATGGTGTGGCTAATAATACAGTGCGGCTAATAATACTGTGAGGCTAATAATACAGTGTGGCTAATAATACGGTGCGGCTAATAATACGGTGCGGCTAATAATACGGTTCGGCTAATAATACGGTGCGGCTAATACTTTGCGGGTAATAATACGGTGTGGCTAATAATACGGTGCAGCTAATAATACGGTGCGGCTAATAATACGTTGCGGCTAATAATACGGTGCGGCTAATAATACGTTGCGGCTAATAATACGGTGCGGCTAATAATACGGTGCGGCTAATAATACGGTTCGGCTAATAATACGGTGCGGCTAATAATACAGTGCGGCTAATAATACTTTGCGGCTAATAATACTTTGCGGGTAATAATACGGTGTGGCTAATAATACGGTGCGGCTAATAATACGGTGCGGCTAATAATACGGTGCGGCTAATAATACGTTGCGGCTAATAATACGGTGCGGCTAATAATACGGTGCGGCTAATACGTTGCGGCTAATAATACGTTGCGGCTAATAATATGGTGTGGCTAATAATACGGTGCGGCTAATGCATGTTTCTTTTTTCATGACGCCAAAAACCTTGTAAACAGACACGGCGCCAGACCCGGATTTAGGGAGGGAACTTTTAGGTAGGCCACACATTTTATCGGCTTGTTTCGGGTCGATATATTTTATGCACATCTTTGAGCATCTGTGATGAGTGTTTTAAGCTCAAACTCCCGGACCAATCCTGGAGCCTTGTATTCCCAGGGGGCGGGGCCGAGGGACCCCGAGGGTGGGCACTGCCCCCTAAGCCCCGCCCATGACGAAGATAAGGAAGATGAAGAAGGAGATTAATGACTTTTTCTGGTAGCTGCAGTATATATATCGTGTATATTTTTACCGGCCGGTAGGAGATGGAATGTTGTTCCTGCACTGTTCAGTAAAAAAGCAGAAGAACAGAATGTGTGTGTTACTGATACGTACGTGTACTTAAAGGGAGCCGCGTTACACACATTGTTTGGAAAATAAAACCATGTGCAATTAGTATTTGTTGATGTTACCGTAGCATTTTAAAGTAAAATAATTCTGTGTAGAAATCTCATATTACAGTGTGAGACACATGCGGTCTTTAATCCAGTGCAGCTTTTAAGTACAAAACTGATTTTCTTTTTTTTTATACCTCTCTAGGAACCAAGTTGTTCCTGTATCAGAAGTACTAGTGTAAACAATAGTAAAAAAAAAACAATAGTAAAAAAAACAATAGTACAATAGTACCTTCAATACTGTTTAAATAGAATCCTACAATAGTGAGTCAGATATTAGATATCTGTTTATATAGGGGCCCTGTTTTTTTTCATTTTGTTGAAGGAGGATGAGGTTGTGTTTTGTCGATAGTGAGTAAGGTGTGTGGAGTTTTTTGTTTTTAGATCAGCAAGGCAGTTAAAATGCATATTGGGGAGACACAACCCCCCCCGGTATTCAAATGTTCTCAGCATACCCCTCCCCCAGTATATTAACGCATATATAAAAATTATGCTTGCTATCGATCAAGTAGAAATAAGAAGTAATAAATGTAATTTTAATTAAAATTATAGCCACAACAAAACTCAGCAGACTGTTATAACTGCAAGTTCTGGTTTCACAGTAGAGCCCAACACTGTGGTGTTTGTCCTGAACCCCAGCAGAAACCAAAGCTTGGCTGGGGCTTCAATCATTCTACTAAATGTGTTGAGTGTAAAACTGAATACAGTGTTAGTGACTCAGACTGTATCACTGTCTGGCTTTTCTACAGGGTATATACGGATCCTTAAAAAGTCTTAAATTAGATTTTACAAGATTAAGGCGTTAAATATCTTTAAAAATGACAAGTAATTCTGACTAGTAATTCTTAAAGTCCAAAGGTCTTAAAATACCACATAAACACATTTTTTGTGATGATCTGTAAATAATTTTGCGAATTTCGAAAATGTGTATTGCCTTTTTTTGTGTATTTTGGTGTTTTGCCTTTTTGTCTCAATGTGATTGGATTGCCGTTTTGAGAATGTAGGGTCCAAGTGGCCTAAAAAACAGTCTTAAATTTGGCTTCCTTAAGCCTGCAGATACCCTGTTGTAACGTTATGACGATAATTATATTATAGATTTTAGTCTCGGAATATAATGGCAGATTCCTTAAACTAAATGTTTTATACTGTAATATCGTTTGTGTTGTGAAATTACTCTCACTCGGTAAAGAGACATCAGTCCACCTGGATTGTTTTTGCTTTGCTTAGTACATTTAGGATGGCAGGAAAAGTCTTACAGGCTTCAAAAACCTGCTTTTAAATTTAAGTGTTTTTATAATGGTGAGAAAGTGGATGTACACCACTGTTAACTAACATAATGCATTAAATCCTGTAGAGACTGAACCCTTCCCTACCTGAAATCAGCATAATCCTAGCAGTGGTAATCTGACACTTAAGAAGAAAGTTAAAGAAGTTCTCTAATTAATGAGAAACTATTGTATTTTCTTATATATTGTGCTTACTGTAAATGTACTGACTATAGTGTTCATGATATAGTATAATACTGTTGTGTAAATATGTTCTCAAAATTCAACATAAGATGTTCTTAAATGTTATAAAGTTTTACTGTACCTTCAGCTCTTTCTGCAGAAGCTTAACAATGCATACAACATAAATCAGCAAACAACCAACTAACAAAACCAAACAGTTTCCTCTGTAGCAGGGATTCACAACCTGCATGAGGTTAGACACACCAAAATAAAGCAAATATGCAATTAAACTATCTCAATCATTTATCATTTGCTAGTGTATATATGTATATATATATATGTGCCTTACTATATATATATTAGGGATGCACCGATACCACTTTTTTTTTAAACGAGTACGAGTACTTGCATTTTAGTCTTCGCCGATACCGATACCGAGTACTTAATAAAAACATTATTTAAATGAACAAGTAACAGCTTTAGTCATTTAACTCTG